>JAUTDX010004011.1:0-50635 GCA_030844895.1 Ambrosia x helenae
TACGAGCACGATACGATCTCATCCCTAGCATTTCAAGTTTTGTACGACTTTCAGAAACTAAAAAAAAACTTGTGATGGTTAAACGAATATGGGATAAAGTTCATACCCAAATCTACATCTAAACTCAAATAACAAGGTCACAAACCGCTATTAAACAAAACATAAGGTCCAGTCAAGCACTTCAACCATAAACCAGAAACATCATCTTCTCAAGATCTAGAACCCTAAACCGCCATAGTAAACCCACCCAAAATGTTCTCAAGAATCTTACCCAAATCCTTCCCTATCCTCCGATCCTTAAAAAACCCATCATCCCATTTCTGCACCCTCACCGAAACCCAAACACAAAAGCTCGAACGAATCGCAGACGAGATCCTAAGCCTAACAAAACTCGAAAGAAACGACTATGCAGTCCTCATGCGTTACAAAAATGGGTTACAACAACTACGGCCCGTCTGTAACCGGTATTGGGTCACCGTCCGTAACTGGAACAGCGGCGACGGCGGAGACAAAGGCGGCGGAGAAGGTGATATTTGATGTGAAGCTGGAGAAGTTTGATGCAGCGACGAAGATAAAGATTATTAAAGAGGTTAGAGCGTTTACGGATTTAGGATTTAAAGGAAGCGAAAGATTGGTTGAGAAAGTGGCCGATTGTTGTGAAGAAAGGGATTACGAAAGATGAAGCTGAGGTTATTATGACGAAACTTAAGGATTTAGGTGCTACTGTGTCGTTGGAATGAGTTTTACTGCTGGTATGTTTATACCTTATTATTATTAATAATGTTTTTGGAATCATGAAATGTTTAAAACGAGTCGTGTTCATGTTTAGAACTTGTGTTGTTCGCGTTGTCAGAGACTTGTTAAACCTGTTAAGACACGATTTGCCAGCCCTAGTTGGAGAGGATGGTATACTTAAAACACTAGGAAAGATTGAATTTTTAACCAATCAATTTTGTTATTGTTACTACTGGTATGTGTTATATCCTTTGGGATCAGTTTATTCAGATTTTGAATTTGGTTCGGTATCCAAATAAGCTTAACTTGTGGAACCAATATGGGTTGTTTGGTTACGCGTTCGGCTTTTTTTCACACCATTAGATTTTACCTTATGAACAACAATGTATTGGTTTGAGAAACTGTTTTTAACAGTCTGTTGCACATGTTGAGAAACCTGTTCTATGGTCACTGTAGACTTGCATTAGGGTTTTGATGTTGTGTCATATGCAAAAGAGTTCTGCAATGCAAATACTTTGTCTAATTCTGCATCACCTTCTGGCTTTGCTAATATGCATTCATGTTCTCATGGTTTTCGTGTATTTGGCTGTTAGTATTCCTGTTTAATCCTCGAAGACGCATCTATAAACCAACATTTCATAAACTTGTCCAAAAGTACGTTATTACTGTATTAGTCACGTTGAACCAGGCATTTCGGAGCTCTTTACAATTACAAGATCAATCGTTGTTTATAGCTGGTTAGTAAGGTCAATTAGGCGATTGTGTTGTGAAACGTTCTGAACTTATCAAAAGGTTGGCTGCTAGTTTTCATAACCGATGGAAAATGATGACGGATGAGGCATGTGTCTAATTTGTTGCTCGTTTATAAAGGTGGAGATTTTATCTTTGCTAGAAAATAAATTGAAGACTTGTTTTTGAGGATTACAACTTACAAGCATCCTAATGTCTTTACCGATTCATTGAATATTTGAATGAAGATGGCTAACCACCATTTGAACCAGCGTTCATCACAGTTCATTCTACATACTAATTATATGGTGAAAAGAATATGCTATGTATTGCTTGATAGCTCCATATCTCTCAACATTGTATCACAATTATGTAGAATAGTTCTCATACTTGGAACATTTTTATTACCATTATGTTTTGAAGTTATCACTCTTTAAATTGTATCTCGGTCTAGCTACCAAGAAGAATCGACCATTTTAAGCTACAAACTGTATATATGCAACACTATTTTCCGCCGGTTGTCATGAACACTTGCAGATTGTAGTAGTTTCGGTCTGTTTGACAAGTTGATAAAGGCTTGCCTGATTGATCATGTGATTGTACATAGTTCTATTGTGCTTGGATCTTCATAGTCAATAAATACACGATTCATCTCTCTTAATAAACTAAGGTATTGGTTTTCATATAATTTGTTCAAACCTTATGAATTAAATAGTGATACATGAAAGGTAAGGGGGTTACTGCAACATCCAGTTATAATAGTGTTTTATCGATAACATGCGACGATAGTTTTGCGTACAGTAGAACTTAAACAAGCATTTCAATCAGTTAGAAAATGCTACAAGTAAAATTGATACACGACATACCCCATACGCCATGACATGATGTCAGTATGTCATACATCCAGTTATAATAGTGATCTAATTTTGTTTGTTAGACCTGTTGACAACACAAACTAGAACTGTGGCTTCTTCAAATTAAGAGCTCATTAAGAGTTGAAACAAATAACCCCTTAATTAATTATTTGAGAATCCAAGGGACTGTTTAGCAACAGGTTTGAGAAGATTATCCTTATGACGAAGAACACCTGGTTGTTCCACATCAGCAGAAGCATAGAAATATTTAAAGGATTGAATAGTAAACAAAACTAGTATATTCCTTTTCATTACTACTTAATTTTAATAAGGTTCACATATAAGGGGTACATTTAGCTTCCCAAAGAAGAATCACAAGAAGCTGGAATTCTATAACAATCTGTGACCAAGCCCACTATCTTATGTTGTTCATAATAAAACCAGAATGGAATATAAACTTAAAATTGCTAAACAAATTTCCTTTTCTATGGATAATTTAAATAAGTAAAGATGAATTAATGTTCTTGTCCTTGCAAAAATAGAAATTCAAGAATAAGAACACTGGTTTTGGCTTGAATTTGAAAAACCAAAGTAGGATTATTTAATAATAACATGCCTCAAATATGCATTCAGATTGGATATATATACCAAATAACATGGCTCCAAGATTAACATTACATTTGCCCCAAAGAGCTTCCTCCCTTTAGGCTTATTCAACATATCCAGATTGGTTTGAGGCATGACTCGAGATTAACACATACAAACACTCTACTAATGAAATTATCTAACCATCCAAACCCATACTTGGCTACACTCTCTGATGGTCTTAAGCAAACATACTGTTAACACGAATACCACTCATGTCTGGTAGCAGTTCCTTCATATAATACTTGGATCCACGGGACAGATTTATCCTTTTTCTCCTTTCCACTGGTATATCTTCTATCGAGCACTCTGTAAACCCACGCCTGACAAACCTGTCAAAATTCAATAGCTAACTTAACAAATATATCTTCAATACTATTTTTTCAACATTTGATTTAGATCATCCGCCATCTTTCTCAAATGGCACGTGGAAGTAGAAACATACCAATCTGCTGTGCGAGTTGTCAGCAAAAAAAGCCTTTGCAGTCCAATAGAAGATGCTTTTTTCTCAATATAATCTGCAAGTTGCGGTCGGGATTAATACAAATTTGCAACAGTCAACATTTAAGTGAAAACCAACTTGACCCATATGCAAAAACAAGTTAATATTTATACCGAGTAATTTGTCTCCTTGTCCTTGTCCTCGACAATCAGGAGAAACAGCAATAGCAGCAACCTCCCCACATTTATATTCATAGAAAGGAAACAAGGCAGCACATGCTATAATTTGCCCCTCTCTCTCCACAACAATGAAAGAATCCAATGCATTAAGTAGCTAAAAACACAGTGTACAATTCAGTTACTGAAAGTCTGAAAGATAAACTAGCATTATCAGAAAGATTTACGATTTAGCAGTTAGTACCAACCTCCTCATCAGTCCGCTTGACCAAAGTTCCAGAATCTTCTAACGGCTTGAAAATTTTGTCTTATTCCCGGAAGGTCATCCATCTTTGCCATCCTCGTACCTTCATATAGATCACTGCAAAGTACAAAATTAATATTTACTTACAGTTCTTGAAATTCATTCAATTATGATTACGCATACCTAGCGACCATAGTCCCTACTCCATCTCTTTGAAACAGTTCCTTCAATAGCACTCCACCTATATTCCCATCTAACAGATGAACTCTTTGGACACCTCCCTAATGATATATATGACGGAAGGCGATTAGTGAAATTAATTATATAGCAGTCTTAACCATAATTAAAATTTGAAGGACTTACTCGGCAAACAAAAGCAGCAGCAGCCAACTCTGATAAATACCCATTTGATCTGCTAAGTCTTTCTTGTCCTCCAATGGCAAACCCTTGTTCACTTGACCACAACCCGTTTCCATTATCAAAACCAACACCGTTTTGAAACGTTGCAGTATACCGGTCATTAGATGTCATTCCAATCTTGGGAAGAATGGAACTATATTCCTCCTCGCCGATGGCTTTTACGTAATTAGCTGCAATCTCGCTTTGTTTGGCTCGTTTGCGTATTAACATGTCAGCATCTTCAAGAGTCAGAAATCTAATTAAACGGCCCCATTCATCCAAAATTGGACCATCTATGATGCAGATAAGCTTCTCCGCTCCAAGAGCCAAAGCACAAGCGGTAGCAACTTCATACGTGCTGCATTATTGCAATATAGTTACAGCTAAACACTTGTTTTCCAATTAAGAGCATATATATAACTCTTCAACAGAATACCAGGGCATGTAGAATGCAAGCCATAATGGTTACGTGTGGACAGTGTGTACACGGGTCAAACTATGTCTCGAGCATAATCAAGGGTCACCCAAACCTATTTTAATTATTGGGTCAAATAACTTAGAAGGATGGGATCACGGGACCATAATCTTGTTACTTTATATTCGTTTAGATCATGGCAAACGGTAACAAAAAATACCTATTAGTAAATCCATATACTATATAGCATACTTGCAATTCAGTACATCGCCAGAGCTGGAATATCCAAGGTTGCTTAAGATCACAATAGAATCGTTATCCAGCCTCTCACGTATCCGATGAACATCCACTTTCTTTACTTCACGGTCGATTCATAATCAATGCCTTCCACAACTCCTCGTTTCTGTCAAAAAAAAAACTTACAACTTCAGCAACAAATCAAGCTTCATTTATTGCAAATTAGCAAAAACAGAAAGAAGATTACCTTGGCAGCAAGAAAGTTACCACTTGCAACACTAACATTGGCATGCCACCGCCTGTTCTCTCCATGTCTACGAATACCGCACAAAGACGGCCCTGGCGACAGCTTTGCCTCAATCATTAACCGAATCCTCCCAGCTGAATCCATCGCTGCCTTAAGCGAATCAAGATCCGTAATTCTGTATCTTCCAACATATTTCGGTTCACACCCTGTATCATTAACAAATTAAATTTTAACCATATGTCCAACAAAACCAACAAACTATTTACTAAACTAAACTTAAAAAACTGCCCAATTCATCAAAAAAAAAATTTACAAAAAAAAGGCTAATTATCACTAACCCTTTTCAGCTAAAATCTTATCAATCTGTACATGTGTCCCAGGAACAAGAACAAACTTAATTCCCAGACCATGAAGTAAAGATATATCCTGCATACATGATATAGCTGAATTAATTAACTTTTCATATTATTATTAATCTTATAACTACAAACCAAAAATAACATAAAAAATGCACAAACTTATGAACAAAATTCCATTACTTAATATAAAATAATAAACTTGCCATTAAAATAGGGTCCAAAAGAGAGCTATCAAGAACTTCAGCAGAAAGCAGAACAACAAACGTGCTGCCTCGATGGGCCGTGAAATAAGGCCACGCTTCACGGAAAAAAGTAACAAAAACATCGTCTTTAATATTATTATTATTATTAATATTGGTGGAGTCATCACTGCCTTCGCTCTCATACTCACACAAAACATTGCACGTGCTGAATGAAAGGTTCTTTTTAAAGACAGGCATTTTAAGGGATCCAGTGTTGAAACATGGTGAGAGAGTTGACGGCGTGATAACGGAAGGAGGGGTTTGACGGCATAGGGTTTGGAGAGAAGTGGGAGAAGGGACGGCCATGGAGGTGATGATAGGGGTTGGTGACTGACGGTGGTGTGAATTGTGAAAGAGAAGAGACCAAGTAAGCAGTAGCCGATATTTTGTGGTCTGTGTGTGGGACCAGTGAGTCACCGAGCCGCCGCCTAGGGTAAGACATTAATACACACGAGAACGAGTCGGGTCCAAGTTTTGGGTCAGAACTCAGAATTGGTTTTTTGACCTTTTCTCAAAATAAATATTTTTGTAGTGGCGATTCTTTTAAAGGGCGGGGAGGGGCGGCGACTCCCTCTGAGTTTTCGTTCAGAAGTTTCGATTATATAGTATTCATGTAGAAATTTTTTGTATATGAGGTTTCGACTCCCCGAAACTGGTTTTCGACCCACCCGAAACTAGTGACTTCCGACCCTCCGAAGTTTCGGGTCAAGATTCGCCAATTTAAACAGACGACTAAAGTATTGTCGGGTACTCGGTACGCGGCCTCCAATGACAAAGGGAAGCCCATAGACTCGAAGTCGAACTCACGAGCCTCGCAGCGGCCCAACCCGCATGCACCCTTCTCCTGTTTCAGGGAAAACCTGACCCCCATACTCACCCGAAGGCGGTAACCGGTAAAACCTGGAAGAATCAAGAGTCGAACTCATGACCACAAGGGCCCTGAGTATCTCCATCACCTTCCACGTCTACTGGGCTATACACCCGAAACTTTCTCAAAATAAATATTAGCAGCATGCATTTTTTGTCAACAAATTTGTTGGTTTAGTAAAAGGCTCACATACGTCAACGGTGCTCTTAGGTAGGAATAGGTGAGGCCTTTTCAAGATTATGAGAAATACGGTCTCTTCTCCATTGACGGGCAAGAGACCAGGGATCGAACCTTCGTCATCCTAGGAAATTCTCGTATTATTCTTGTCAGAAGTGTGACACGAACTCGGTACTTCTCCTTAGCCTCAAGACTAGCATTTTTATTGTTACCAAATCAAGTAGTCATCATTAGCGGTTTAGCAAGTATTTAAACTATTATTATATATATTAATTAGAAACATGACGAACAATATGTTTAGGGGTGTTCAACGAATCGAATAACGAATTTTCGAATTATTCGAATCGAATTTCTCGAATTTTTAATATTTTTACCTGAATTCGTATTCGCTTAAAATTCAATTTATTCGATTCGAATAAATTCGATTTAGTTCAAAATTACCATAAATAATAAATTGTTTTACTTTTAGTTTTAAGACTAATATAAACTCGTTATTTTTAACATATAAACTACAAATCTACAAAATTGATAAACAACAATATGTCAAAAACGGGAATAGTAAAAATAGTAGAGAATATAGTTTGTTAGAGTTTTATGTTGTATAAGGTAAATATGTAAAATATGGTTATGGTAAAAGTTGTAGAGACTATAGATTCTTAGATTTTGACCAAAATATAGAAGTTCTTTTTTTCAATTTGTATATTTGTGTATATAATAATGTGTATGTGTGTATATATATTTAAAAAAATATACATGTACAGTTTTTATTCGAATTTCGAATCGAATCGAATTTAAAATCATAAACTCGTATTCGATTCGTATTCGACCTACTGGACTCGAATTCGAATTGAATCAAATTCGAATTCTTAATAGTCGAAATGAATTCTTTGTAATCGAATCGAACTAAGTCGAATTTCAAATTTTTCGAATCCGAATCGAATTCTGAACACCCCTAGTCATGTTTCTTTTTTTTTTTGAACGGCAAATGGTGCAACCGATGGAGCTCCGGCTAACACCCTGGGCCAGCCTGTACTGATTACCCATCCCACCTGGATTGGGGATCTCCCAGGTGGAAACCCCCACATGTTGTAAATATGGCTCCGACAGGAATTGAACCCTAAACCTCCACATGACCTCCACTCTAGCTCACGCAATTTTCACCAATTGAGCTAGGCTTCATCGGCCACAATAGTTATGTTTCTAATTTTGCACTTTGGCCACAAAGGTTTTGATTATGTTTGTGATTTTGTATTTTGATCAAGAAAGTTTGAAACAATACTCTTTTCTTAACTCTTTTGTCTCGTAGTCTATTTCGTCTTTTATTAGGGTTTTTTTTTATTTACACCCATTGTAATTTAGTGATTTCTCATTTAACACGGTTTGTTTTGCGATTTTGCATGGGTTTGTTCTTGGTTCGCTTAGTACTTAACATGGTTTTACGACTCATTTTCCCTCAATGTTTTAACGTTATATGTGTCACTTGGTGTTAATAGTTTGTGTTTTTTCTTTACGATTTTCCTTGTTTTGGTCGTTGCTTCGTTGCTACTTAACAGAGTTTTACGCTTCCATCCTACAACGCTGGTGGCACGGTGTTACGGTCACCGCCCGCAACGCGGGGCGCGCTTAAAAGACTAGTTTAATAATTTTAGTTGGTAAAACGTGTATTTTTGTGACATTTTCTTTTTATTATTTTGCTTCATGTAATAATACTAGTAGAAGACCCGCGCGATGCTGCGGCGTCTTACGTCTACAAATTTCTACACAATACTCGTATTCGTTAGTTAATCAATCATCTCACGATATATTGTATAGTATTTTAGTTAGTATTGTTATTCGTATAGTATGTTTCTAAAAATTATAATGGTTATTGTTTTGTTTATCTTAATGTTTTCATGTTAGTAGCATCAATATGATTTATCTATGTCATAAGCCTTACACATTTCAATTAAGTTATATGTTAAAATTAAAAATTCAGTTGTCAATATAGTAGCGTCAATATGATTTATCCATGTCATAATTATGGCCCAAGTAGGAATGCACAAAACAGTTTTTTAGAACCCGAAAGCAGGTCCGGGTTTGGTCAACATGGTCAATAACCAGGTAGGGTAAGAACCAGGTCCGAGTATGTTTGGATTTTAGACTGGGCTTTCACTGGTTTGGGTTCAGGTGGTGGAACCGGTTCCAATTCTGGTTATGCTCCTTTTGCTAAACCTAAGCATGAAACTGGTCTGTATCAGCGGGTCTGTACCTCTAATTCCAAGCACAACATCTCTACCGTTTCTTTCTTTGCAAAACATAACTTCGCAACCGTACAAGCATCAAATCCATAATACTAAAAACAAAAAAAAAATGAATCATTCTATTTCCATGATACATACAGGCACTAATGACGTGTGTACATCTAGTGAAAGACTCCATTACATCCTAATTCCTTGAGTCATGTAAATCCGAATGTAAATAGTTGCTAAGCTTGACCTGCTTATATACAAATCAATCGTACATTTAGTGACCAAATCATAATAAGATATGAGTCTCTTTCTTAACTGGTAAAAAATGCAACTACCATTTTAAGTCAGGTGTCCCCAATTTATCAATTTATCAAATATGTGAAGCCAAGACATTCACCTATAAACAAAACAAATGAAATGGGTTAGAGGTCACCACAAATGGATTCAAACTCAAAAAAAAAAATATAAATAAAATAAAATAAAATAAAATTGCTAAATTCGTATTATTATAAAAAAAATGTTAATAACAATAAAGTTTGATAATCAAACTTATTTAACATGTGGCTTATTTATAAATAGAAAAATATAACAAAGGTTTGTGCATTTGACCCATATCAGAAAGGTGCATACCAAGAAAACAACCAGAGAATTTTTAACTAAATCCAAAAATTCTAATGATACTCGAACTGAACCTAGAGAAATCCAATCAAACTAAACAGTTTCAACTCAATTTAATAATAGCAATGGTTAGTGTACATAATAACCTACAAGTCGAAATCCAATCAAACTAAATGGTGCCAACTCAATTTAATAATAGCAATGGTTAGTGTAAATAATAACTTACAAATCAATCTAAATAGTGCCAACTCAATTTTTTATGTAGATTTGCATACCTCCCCATACCTGCATTAAATATAGAGACAAAATTCTTCTCAATTTCTCCCAAACATTCCTGTAGTGCCACATAAGGTAGTTACAAACAGATTAATAATAGTTCTCAATACTAATATCCATAAGAACACAAGTAAATGAGAAATTCAATTGAATATTTATGATGAAGGCATGTTAGAAAATGATCAAACTATGTGCAAAAATTGAACGACTCCATTTATCCCCATTGTGGTCCAACTTAGATGTGTACAAAAAACCGGTTTTGGCCTTCCAAACCAAATCATTCATCAAATCCTAATAAAATCAATCAAAAATTCAAAAATATTCAAGAAATAACTCACCAATTTGGAAGCAGACCAATCTTCAACATGGCAATTACAAAGCCTAATCCCTTCCATCTCAGCATATCTTCATCTAAGTTCTCCGTACGCACAAGAAAACACCTATATACAATAAACTTTTAATAGATATATGTAGCATGCTTTTTTATACCATTTAATGCAACAGTATTGCCATTTCTTATCAAAATATATAATCGGGTAGTCATTCAATGGAACATTTGTACCAATTTTAACCATTTAGTGAAACAAGTTGAATAAAATTGGCCATATATAAGATAAAGAAGGCTAAATTATACTATGAATTGTTGATGAAGAATGGACATAAATATACATACTTGGTTGTAATATATCAGGTGTTACTTGCTGATGAGGATTTATCTTTGAGCAACTTCCGATGCTCTAACAAAACTTCCTAGTTTTTCGTCATCAAATTTATATATAAAAAAACGTAACTTTCGCAACTGTAAAAAACATACTTGTGATGTAATATAAATGCATATCCAAAGCATAAATAATCGAACCTATACAAGTTGAGTAGCAACTATAAAAAAGAAAACCAATTACAATGTTAACATAACCTATCACTACAGATTGATTACATTCTTAAGCTAACCAAGCACCACAACATAAAACGAATTATATTCAATGCTGCAAAGAATACTCAACATGTCACTATTACCTAGAACTACAAAATTATAACCTAACCTAAATACAAATGAGCAAATTAAGTGAACAATCTCTCTTAAAAAAATCTAACAAAAGTTAAATAGCTGCCACAAATCTACTTGATAAATCAGACCCAATTGGAATCAGAACCAATATCATATCAAATGACATCTAAACTATTACCAAGAACCCAAGAAAAAAATCAAAATATAAAGATCATACGAAAAGCTAACCAAAAAATAAAGAAATTTCACTTACCAATGAGTAAGCAGTAGGTAGCATAGATCTGACCTGCAACCTTTTCTTCTAAATGCCCAATTTTTTTAGCAACACATAACCTTGCAAAATTAAGTAACGATATGTTTAAGGGGTATCTAATTACCAGATCCAAAACTTTCTTTTTAGAATGGATTTGAGGGGTATATTAGTTTACAAAAACATGAACTCCAAACAATATACACATAATACATGATGCAGTATCTAATTTTGAGCACAATTGTAAATTAAAAACCCTAAAAGACAGGTTTGCGTAGAAACCAAATACATGGATGCACAAAGAAACCACTCAACACAATATAAGCAAATTAACCAGGCTAAAGAATTAGAAAAAAAAAACCCATGTAGACTTTAATGAAATCGTCGGGTTGAAGCATTTCATCTACGTGAAAAAAAAAGTGAACAGAATCAGTGAAAGCAAAGACGAATTGAAGCATTTAATATGAGAAAAAAGAGGAAACTTACTGATTTTGTAGGGTCCGACCCTTCAAGGCTACGAATGAAAACAGGAACGTAACCCTTCCCCTCATCCTCATGAGATCTTAGCTCCTCCTCCACTTATTTAGGCTTTATAATAGAACTATATAACCTCTTTTAATAAGCTTTGCTTCTAGAAGCAGTTTTATAATTTAAGTTGTTAGGCACTAACTAAAAGACATATTTGCCCCTAAAAAATCTTTATTATGTGCATTAAGTGTTGTACCTTAAGCAATCATAGTTGTATTGTTTAAAATTTAAGAAGTCCTTGCCTCATGCATTATAATATAGTATAGATATATGAAAATAGTAATAATAATAATAAAAATAATAATAATAATAATAATAATAATAAATCATAAAGTTGATTGTGTGTGTGTTTTGCGTTTTTTACTTTATAACGATGAATGAATTGAAACTAAACAATCCCAAAACGTAAAATGAGCAGGCGAAACCAACTCCTCCGTATACAGCTTTATATTTTACGGTTCAGGCTTATTATAAGTATTTGAATACATACGATAATTAATTTCTCAAGAATTGAGTCTAAACGTTTACATAAGGGTGATAATTGAAATTCCATACTTCATTTCTTAAAATTGGATGCCTAATGTATTCTACTATGTAACGTGTCATTTTACTAGAAAGCTCTTTTGATCATGAAACACCGAGGACCACCACCTTGTGTGGGATCGATTCCACGTCTGGATATTTTTTTATGGCATGATTATAAAAGTTAAAACTAGCCGAGTCAAAAGATGATGAGGATTTTCTATTTATTTAATGTGATTTTCTATTTATTCCGCTTCTACATTTTATTGTGGTGGATGTGCTTTATGTGGCGTAGGGCTGTTCACGAGCCGAGCCGAACCGAGCGGACCTTTGCTCGTGCTTGGCTCATTTACAAACTGAACCGAGCCGATCGGCTCGTTTACAATCGATCCAGAAACCGAGCGAGCATTGTTCGAGCGTACATTTTTCCGAGCGAGCATCGAGCGAGCGACGAGCGGCGAGTGTTTTTGGACAACCATGAATTTGGGATGTTTCCTTTAATATTCTCGCTGCCTAGTGATGACTCAGGTTCGACCGTTCGAGAATGATGCTCTAGTTAATGCATGTGAGGTGATGAGCATAGTACAGAGAACAATTGTCGTATTGTGGCGTAGGTTGATAACGGGAGATGATTGATCGTGGACAACTAATGTGAATAGGAAGTCAAACATGTTTTTTCACGACTTAGGGTTTTACAATCAAACTTAGTGTTAAGTTATCATTGGGTTTACTAGGCTAATAACTATAAATATAATTGTATATGTGCATATATTGAGCCAAATCCAATAGAGTAGTATGTATAAAACTATAAATATATTTCTAATTAATATGTGTATATGTAATTATATATATAATAAACTAATAAAAATTATATCGAGCCGAACCGAGCCGAGCGGACCCTTGCTCGTGCTTGGTTCATTTATAAACCGAACCGAGCCGATCTGCTCGTTTACAACCGAGCGGAAAATCGAACGAGCAATTTCCGAGCAAATTCCGAACGAGCGGCGAGCGATCGGCGAGCGCCGAGCATTTTGAACAGCCCTAATGTGGCGAAATAGTCTATAAGGTCATGGCGCACAGGGCATGGCTGCTAACCACCCCCATTTCCCCATTCTTCACATCATATACACATCTTGAGCAGCTCACAAGCCGCTCGGCTGTTTGTACCCTATCAACAAGTGTTCCAAAAACTTTTTCTTTTATTGTTATGCACTATAGATTATGAATTTTCTAGACATATAGATACAGCCCTCGAAATTCTTCCAAAGAAAACAATTTTAACATTTTGCCCCAACGGATAGAGATGAGGTGTACAAAAGCCTTTTTACTTTTTAAGGGTCAAAAATAACAAATGATTTGGATTTTTTAATTGCAACTTTGTTCATTGTTTCTTTATTTGTACTTTTGTTATTAGTAGCGGAAAAAAAATGTTAAAGTGTTAAAATTTGCAAGTCTTGGTTTAGACAACTTGTACAATAGTATTTATCTGTGAAAAATTTTCACGTCGAAACACTAGTAAAAATGAGCTTGTAGAAAAGGTAAATCCAGAATTTTAGAAAATTTTAGAGGTTGTAAGAGAAAAACAATAATAAAACTAATCCTTGAATCAGCTTGACGCCTTGTATGTTTGTGCTTATATATTTCATGAAAAGTCAATTTTGATAAACTTTACATTGAAATATAAATAAAAATAAGTGCATTCAAAATTTATCAAACAATATATTTTATAAGTTATAACGAAAAAAATGTTGAAATCACTATGATCGGGAAATGTGCTCCTTTTGACTACCGTGGATTCCGTTATTGCATTGTCACCTCATTTACACCTTCAACTACCCTAATACTATAAATCCACTTAAGTACCCTTTACGATAAAGTATATATAAATATTATGGCATAGAGGGCCTCGCCATCTCTCTCTCTCTCTCTCTCCTATACCCCTAGTCGTGACTACTACCCTAGTACCCTTTGTGGGTACCCCATGATTGGCGACGATGTACCCACGGGGTACCCCTACCCTTAAACCACTACCCCCCTTACGCCCTTACCACCCTTATAAATTTATACTATGTGTTACAGTTATTTGTAATCTTTGATGAAACTTTATGAATAGTAATTATCAAGAAATGGCACTCTGTTTTATAATATATATACATATATATATTGTTTGTATTCTATTAACTAGTTTGTCAGTTTTTAATATAAAGAAACAACGTCAAACAGATTCGATAATTGTCCCATTATCTGGATCTGATATGTTAATACCAACGTTCACGTCATCTGCGAGTTGTGTGAGACCGATTTCTAATATGAGGAAACAACGTTGTAGCATTGCGGTGGTGCTTCCATCGTACGTCTTCGCAAAACACAACGGCTTTCCATCTCTCTTACTCTCTCTATTTTCTCTCTCTCTATCTACGTATATTGTGCGTATGTGAATAAAGAGCCCAAGTGGTATTTATAGTTTTCGCGTCTAAACGAAGTCTTTATTCTAGTTTTTGCCATAGTAGGAGGGTATTGCAAGTCTATGAACGGTCTATGGTTAATTAAGTTATATCATGATCGATTTAACTAAACTATCACCTCTATAATGGCATCCAAGTTAGATCCTTTAATCACTTCCGCACTCAACAAAACCACAAATATGCCACCACGGTAAGCCCGGATATAAGGTTCGTGTCTTATCGTGTTAACATGTTATAACAGTTTCGTGTTCTTGTTAATTTGGAAAGAAAACCACACGTTAAGTTATTGTGCCTTATTCGTGTTTACCTTTTTTGTGTCCATATCTTATCATTTCATGTCTTACAGGTCATATCTAACATGATTTGCCAGTCCTAAGCGTAAGTGAAATTCCTGGTAACATTTATTTAAATTTGATCAAAACATGGCCTTGCCATAATATTGTTTCTAGTTTTCTTGTAACTAAATGTTGTTTTAATTAGGGATGGAAGTGGGACGCGTATTGATAGTCTCGCTTTCATACATGATTGTGCCTCATACACGTCAGATATTTGTCGTGTATCCGTATACTTGTGGATATCATGTTATACCAATTAATTTGTTAAAAGTAATAACACATGTGTTTATATTATTTGTATTTTGTATTTATTAGATAATCTCTATCTAAAATAGAGAGATTACAATGTATCATTATAAATATTATCATTATCAATAGAAGAAGGCAAGGATCCTAATTCTATCATGGTATCATCCTAAACCCTACTTCTCTAGCTGCCGATCGCATCCTTCTTCTTCTTCTTTATTTTTTTCGGCAGCCCTCCTACTCGATCCCTCTGATCTGATTTCTTCGACCTACTCATCACCATGTCTTCCCCTGCAAATAACTCTACCATCATCCCTTCACTCACTGTTGAATCCAAAATCCACCCCGCCACAACCGTTTCCAACATTAAAAACTATATCAACATCACCCTTGAGATTGAATCATCACAGTATGCTTCCTGGGCTACCCTCTTTAAACTACACTGCAAAGCATTTACGGTCGATGATCATCTCAAGCCCCGTCCCCCACCTTCTGAAACCGAGTCATCCACCTCTTCGGATGAATGGGAACGTATTGACGCCATTGTTCTCCAATGGATGTACAGTACGATCTCAAACGACATTCTTCATACTATTATTAATAATATCTCCAACGCCTACGAGGCATGGGTTGCAATAGAAGATTTATTCCATGACAACAAGGCGGCACGTGCTATTTATCTCATGCAAAAATTTTCCAACACTCGCTTGGATGGCTTCCCCAACATGTCCGCCTATTGTCAGGCCATGGAAAGTACTTGCTGACCAACTTGCCAACGTGGACGCACCAGTGGATTCTGACCGTTTGGTTCTACAGCTTCTTGCCGGGCTTAACGCTGAGTACGAGGGTATATCCACTATTTTTACAAAACACTCACCCATTACCATCTTTTTATGTGGCCAGGTCTAAACTTATCCAAACAGAAACCAACAAAGCCGAACAAGCCTTACATTCATCACAAACTGCCTCTTCCGCCTTATCCGCCACTACCCAAAATCGCTCCACACCCACCGCTGACCACAACCGCCAACCCAATCCCTCACCCTACGGCACCCGCCCACAAACCCCAATCACCTACGGTCGCGGACGCGGCGGCAAAAGCCGCCGTGGACGAGGTCGTGGTGGTTTTGGCCGCTTACCCACAAACGCCCCATTCTGGCCATTCCCACCGTTTTACCCCTACTGGCCCAACTCACCTTCCTTCCCCACGTACAACCAAGCCCAACAGCCCAACTCTCAATCTCACAACCAGGCCCAACAACAAACCTACCCTTGGTTTAGCCCACCTGTCCATACCCAAACTCCTCCCGGCCTGCCCCGTCCTCAGCCCATCAGCCCGGCATACTCGGACCCAGACCAGCCCAAAACAACTACATGGCCTATAGCCCGACAGACATTGAACAGGCTATGTACACGATGTCACTACAGCAGCCCGATTTGACACAGTACATGGACACTGGTGCATCTTCTACCATGACTCACGAGCAAGGTGATTTTCATTCTTTTTCTAACTCATGCATTCCACATAATATTATTGTAGGCAATGGTAACACCATTCCGGTCATAGGACAAGGCACAAAATACCTACCCCCGCCTTTCCCACCCTTTATACTTAAAAATGTCCTTTACTCACCCAAACTAGTTAAAAACCTTATTTCCGTTCGTCGATTTACTAGGGATAATTCTGTGTCTGTTGAATTTGATCCGTTTGGTTTTCTTGTGAAGGACCTCAAGACGCGGGCTCCACTCCTGCGATGCAACAGCAGCGGTGATCTCTACCCTCTGGTGCTCGGGTCCTCTACTTCACATGCCACCGCCCTTGCTGCCATTTCTGCTGATCTCTGGCACCAACGTCTTGGCCACCCAGGACGTCATCCTTTACTTTCTATTAAGAACAATAATTCTATTTCTTTTGATCGTTTTCATAAAAATGTTTGTGACTCTTGTGTTTTGGGAAAAAGTATTAGATTACCATTTTTTGCTTCGAATAATTTCTACTGTTTTACCATTTGATATTATTCATAGTGATGTGTGGACGTCTCCTATTATTAGCTCATCTGGTCATAAATATTATGTTCTATTCTTAGATGATTTTTCAAATTTTTTATGGACTTATCCATTAACAAATAAATCTAATGTGTTCACGGCCTTTCAACAATTTGCATCCACCATCTCCACCCAATTTAATCACACCATCAAAACTTTTCAATGTGACAACGGTCGTGAATACGTCAACGCCTCTTTTCACAACTTCTTTACCACCAATGGCATCTCTTTTCGCCTATCCTGTCCCTACACATCCTCACAAAATGGCAAAGCCGAAAGAAAAAATTCGTACCATTAATAACTTAATTCGAACCATTATGACACACGCATCCATACCACTAATTTTTGGCACTTTGCCTTAGAAACCGCCACCTATCTTCTCAACATCCTCCCCAACACCGCCACCAAAACCAAAACACCCACCGAAATTCTCTACAACACCACTCCCACTTACGATCACCTTCGTGTCTTTGGTTGTCTTTGCTACCCTCTCACTCCTACTACCACCATTCATAAACTTAATGATCGTGCCCAACCTTGCGTCTTTCTTGGCTACCCTCCTACTCATAGGGGGTACCGATGTCTCGACTTGAAAACCAAACAGATCTATATCTCTAGACACGTAGCTTTCGACGAAACCACCTTCCCCTTTAAATTCACCATAGGCCCTACTCCTAAATACCACTTCTTGGACCCCACTGCCACACCTTTCCCACATCACCTCTCACCCCATATCCAACAAAAATCCACCGGCCCACCTCCAGAAGCCCAACATATCCCTTCTACCCAACCAAACTCCTCGGCCCACTCTCCCACTGTTCCCCACCCGTCCACCCAGCCACCCACTCCACCGGCCCACTTAACCCCTACCCAGACCACTAATCCCGTCCCTGACCCACCTAACGCTAACCCGAACAGCCAGCCCAGCACCTCACACCCCGGCACCTCCCTCCCAAAACCGCACCATGCATACCCGTTCAATGAGCGGGATATTCAAACCCAAACAACTTTTTAACCTACACACCTCCACATCCACAACCATCGTACCCGTCCCCAAAACGCCCACCGATGCCTTAAATATACCGAAATGGTGCTCCGCCATGTCTACAGAATATAATGCATTAGTTAGAAACAAGACATGGGAATTGGTACCTCGCACGTCTGACATGAATATTATCCGAAGTATGTGGCTCTTTAAACATAAAATAACAGGTCAGATGGGTCATTAGAGCGGTACAAGGCTCGATTAGTGTGTGATGGCCGATCACAACAGGTTGGGGTGGATTGTGGCGAGACCTTTAGTCCGGTTGTTAAACCGGCTACTATTCGGACGGTGCTATCTATTGCTTTATCAAAACATTGGTCCGTTCATCAGTTGGACGTCACCAATGCCTTTCTTCATGGGAATCTCCATGAAACGGTCCTATATGCATCAACCCATGGGTTTTCGAGACAAAAGGTTTCCTGATTATGTTTGCTTACTTAAGAAATCCCTTTATGGTCTCAAACAGGCTCCTCGTGCCTGGTACTAGCGGTTCACAGACTTTGTCCTTACTATTGGATTCTCACACAGCAAGAGTGATGCTTCTCTTTTCACTCTTCATCAGGGCTCTCACACCGCGTATCTTCTCTTGTACGTGGATGATATTCTTCTTGTTACCTCTTCTGACAAGCTTCGTCAATCTCTCATGGCAAAGCTAGCTGGTGAATTCGCCATGAAGGACTTAGGCCCTCTCAGCTACTTTCTGGGCATCTCTGTCTCTCGTGATGCAGACACTATGTTTTCTCTCACAGCGGTCCTATGCGACTGAGATTATTACTCGGGCAGGCATGCAATCCTGCAACCCCGTTGCCACTCCTGTTGACACAAATGGCAAACTCAGCACACCGTCAGCGATCTATTTCATGACCCTACCTTGTACCGCAGTCTGGCAGGTGCACTTCAGTACCTCACCTTTACTCGCCCGGATATCTCTTATGCGGTTCAGCAGATCTGCATGCATATGCACTCTCCTCGTATCGACCACTGGAACGCCCTGAAGCGTATTATACGGTATATCAAAGGTACCACCGAGTTTGGTCTTACTCTGCACGGTTCTCCTTCCCAGTCGCTTCGTCTCCTACACTGACGCCGATTGGGCAGGGTGTCCTGACACACGACGCTCCACGAGTGGTTTACTGCATTTATTTTGGGGATAATCTTATTTCTTGGTCATCTAAACGACAGAGCACCATCTCACGTTCCAGCGCTGAAGCGGAATATCGGGGAGTTGCCAACCGTGTCGCCGAAATTTGTTGGCTACGCAATCTATTACTTGAGCTACATCATCATTTGTCGCGTGCAACCTTGGTCTATTGCGACAATGTAAGTGCCATCTACTTATCAGGGAATCCGGTTCAGCACCAGCGCACTAAACACATCGAGCTGGACATCCATTTTGTTCGCGAACAGGTGCAACGGGGTCATGTGCGAGTCCTACACGTCCCGTCTCGTCATCAGATTGCAGACATTTTCACCAAAGGCCTTCCTCGAGTTTTATTTGAAGATTTCAGAGACAGTCTCAGCATACGGTCTCCTCCCGCTTCGACTGCGGGGGTGTAATAACACATGTGTTTATATTATTTGTATTTTGTATTTATTAGATAATCTCTATCTAAAATAGAGAGATTACAATGTATCATCTATATATATATATAAGAAAGCATATATGCCATTGAGAGTGCCCGTGGCTTAATAATTGAGTGGTTTTTGGTGTTTTTTGAGTATTTTTCTAAATTTATCTCTTTATCTCTTAATTCTCAATTACTAAAATTAAATTGATTTTATTTTAGGAAAAAAGAATTTAAAAAACAAATTTAAAATTTTCTCTGTTATCTTCTCCCATAATTTTTTAAACATAAATATCTTTTATATTCGAGATTTTTTAAATAAAAAAATTACACCAAATTAACGAGCGTTTTTTATCTTTCCAACGAGTACCATAGTGCTATATATAAACGAAAAAAAACGACTATTTTTTTGTGGGGTTATATTCATACAGAAAAAAACACAAAGTGTTCAGGTTATTCATTAATCAAATTGTAACTATTTTAATTTACGTGAAGATGATTTATATGTTGAAGGTTATCCTTTTATTACTTTATTATGTTTAATATGGTTTATGGTTTTTTATTTTTTTAACTTTTTAAATAAATGTTTTTTAACTAAGATTGATTATGTTTAAGTTATTTACTCTTTTCGTGATTTGAGTTTTCTTTTTTTTTTATCATTTTTTATTTTTTGTAATAAAATGCTTTCATTAAAACAAAATACGAAAGTTACATCATATTAAATTTTTCAACCCCGGGACTTTTCCCGGGGTAATCGGCAAGTTATAAATATTATCATTATCAATAGAAGAAGGCAAGAATCCTAATTCTATCAAAAAGTTGTTGAGATTTCGAATACATTTTTTTTTTACTATTTTAGTTCTTGTACAATTTTATTACCCAATGAAAAATTAAAATCAAATATTATCATAAATGAGTATGTATGTTTTGGACGAGTATTAATACCGGGCAAAAGTTTTTAAGCTTATCTCATACTTGGATTTTGGTCCAAGATGTTTTGAATATGAATTTACCCATCAGGTTTAACTTAAAAATTTGCCATCCATATTTTTAATTTCTTTGTAACAAATGTTACATACTAATCATTCCAATGAATTTTCTGGATATGTCCCGCACTTTCTGAATTTAAGGTCGGATACAGGCCCCGAAGTTTCTTTCAAAGAAAGCAAGAAATTTGTTTTAACATTTTGCTCCAACTAATAGACATGACTTGAGGGTACCAAAGTCTTTTTAGGGGTCATGAAATAACAAATGGCTTGGATTTTTTTAATTGCAACTTTTTTTCATTTTTTTCTCATCTAAAACCGTGTTTATATTCTAGTTTTGTTTTCATAAGAGGATATCATAAGTTTATGAATGGTCTACGGTTAATTAAGTTATCATGATTTAACTAAACCATTTACCTCCTAAAATGGCATCCAGGTTAGATCCTTCAATCACTTGGGCACTCAACAAAACCACAAATATGCCACCACCATGAACCCGAATATACGGTTCACTTTCTCTCATCACGTCTACAAACAAGTTATCCCTTGTTTGTCCTCCTCTTCCACCGTCACCGCCACCGCGATCATGACTAGATCTACTTTTGCTACAGTAAGTACAACATCCATTACATTTCACTGCAATGTTACTAGAGTCGACCTTCTTGATGGCAAAGTATGTGGAACAAACAAATGGTTTCCACCAACAGTGTGTTACATGGTGTATTTGAAAGTTGGGGGTAGGTTTTAATATAGCCATGATAATCAATGAACTAGAATCAAAGAGGTATATTATATAGGAAAAATGGAAATAAATAATCCCAACTATTGACTATTGGCCAATAACAGTCCCAACTACGAAAATCACCGATATTGGTCTCAACTTTCGACATATTGGAAAACCAATGGACCCAAACTAACGGAGGCTAACTCCGTTAGTGTGATGCTGACGTGGCATGCTTAGGTGGCAAGATGATCCTACGTGGCATCCTACGTGGCATGACACGTGGCAAAATGATCATACGTGGCCTCCAATGTTGCATCCTACGTGGCATGCCACGTCAGCATCACACTAACGGAGGCTAACTCCGTTAGTTTGGGTCCGTTAGTTTCCAATATGTCGAAAGTTGGGACCAATATTGGTGATTTTCGTAGTTAGGACTTTTATTGGCCAATAGTTAATAGTTGGGATTATTTATTTCCATTTTTTCCTATTATATATGCATAAGGTGTTTTTGTTTGTGTCTGTCATGTGAAAAATGCGGCAACACGTTTGCGATAATGAAAGAAACAATTTGGGTCCATTATTTTGTAAATGGATTGTGGGGTACCCTTAAAATCAATTGCGATGTACTATGACAAAGTTACAGTCGATCATGTTCTCATTGTGGCAACATATGTGCGGTGTTAATCTTTCATAACAAGTGACTAGAATATGTAATTATTGTTGAACCTAAATTGAGTGAATGTAAAAGCATAAATATAGAGTAAGTTATAAGGTGGTCTTGTGGATTGTGGTATACCAAAATTTTGGATTTTGTCCATAGATTTTCAGAAGTATATAGATGGTC
Source organism: Ambrosia x helenae (assembly GCA_030844895.1). NCBI lineage: Eukaryota > Viridiplantae > Streptophyta > Magnoliopsida > Asterales > Asteraceae > Ambrosia > Ambrosia x helenae. The sequence goes on from JAUTDX010004011.1 coordinate 22,457, forward strand.
CTCTTGATTGGAACTTGTAATGTATTTAGTCACTAACTTTTGCTAAAAAAGAATACAAGCATGGTCTCTGTGGGTTCACATTTGGGGTTGAAAAATACATAAAGGTTGAAAAATAGTATGGTATGTTCATATTACGGTATTGGTCTCTAAATTTTATAAATTATACATAAAAGTAGTCATTGGAATGGATGGACGTTAACTTTTGTTGTTATGTAAGTGTGAAGTGATCTAACCCTTAATAGTATAAAGTAGAAATAATAAATTCTATTGGTGTCAAGTGTGAAATTGTCACTTGCTAACCCATCTCTACTCACCGAAAGTCGAATGTTAACATGGGAAGTAGAGGAAAGGATTTAAAATCAGGGTATCATAAAAAATGATGAAGACAGAGAGAGTGGTCGATTGAAAGAGCTAAGATTGGGTCGTTTTAAAGATAATATATAGTATTATTTGTGAATTTTATTTAATTAATTTACTAATATATTACTTTAATATTAAATGGTTCCTATCTTACAGTATTTATTTTGATATTTTTTTAACCTAAGTATTTTGCTCGTTTTTAGAAGCATAAGCATAAGAGAAAAGATAACGTTTATTTATTTCAGGGAACAAATTTGTTATGTTTTTACTAACTGTTGGCCAAAACGAGTAACTTCTAAAAGTTAGATACCAAAACAGCAATACTATCAATCCACATGGACCATTCATATACTAATTGTTCTAAAAGGAAGTACTACATTTAGTCATTTATATCACGGTTGGAATGATGCTATATTCTTCACTATGATTCCATGGGATATTACTAGCATCTCAATGGTCCTTGTAAAAATATACTGTACTAGAATTCATTCATGGTATATTATCCTTGTTTAATTATTTTCACCAAGAAATATATAACTTCATCCCAAAATGTAGCCAGCTACTGTTATAAAAAGGGCCGCTTCTTATAATTTTGAAGGTTAAATTAAGTCTAGTATACAAATGATGTAGATTTAAAAGTTGAATTAGTAGGCCGTGTGAATTGAAGCAGTCGTTCGAATGCAAATTCCTATTCGTATACAAATGAAAACATCATATTATTACTTTGATCTAGGGCCGCCGTTCGAATACAAATTTCTTGACCAAATTCACCAATTAATCATTAGTATAATTTCTAAATATTAAAATAAACTTCATATAAATGATGCTCGAAACAATTGTAAAGATTTCGAGATTTTGTTTATGACTATAAAGTCCATACTCATGTGTCGTATATATTAAACTCGTGATACACGGTTACGTTTAATTTTCAAGAGTTTCCTACCAAGATTGAAAACATTATTGGTGAGATCAAGTCCTTGGCTTTTCTGTGGATCAACAGTAGGTCAACAGGAGTTTAAGCTTAGATTGGGATAAATGAACAAGATCTGATTTGTAGTTTTTTTTTTTTTTTTTTGCTCTGTTTCTGTTCTTGCTATTGTTGTGCGTCCCCAGCTAGCAGCTTATTAGCAGGTTGAGTGCCTTTGTTATGTGTTGTTCGGAAAAAAGAAAAAAATGACTATAATAATGAGACATTAGGATTTCTATAATAGTGAGATGTCGATGATGATGATGGAGTAGCTCATTGAGTCATTTCACAATGAGAAACAAATTTCTGATCATTGTATGTGACGAGCTAAACTAGAGTGTGCGACGACAAAGAACTAACAATGGGAGGGCCGAAGGGTGTATATCACACTTCACACGATACAATGTATGTTACACAATGCACAACATCACTAGTTAGGCACATTTAGATCTCCACCTTCAATACATTCATGACTATTATTATATATAACCAGTAGGTAACCCGCGTGTTGCAGCGGGATTTTATGTGTACACGTCGTTTCCTCAGCGGGATTCTATGTGTGCAGGTCGTTTTCGTCGATGCTATCAGCTAGGACTAGGTGATATCATTAATTAACGAAAAAAGATCCAAATCTTAAGACAAATCATCATAACATAATTTGATTTAATGGCTTTACCAAGTACTTCTGTGTGGTCATATGCTAGTGGTGTGACACACGATACTATCGATGATTGAATCTAGAAAAAGAATGTGCATTACAAAGTATTGTGTATGTGACAAAAGATGAATTTTGCTTTCGTTGACTTGCATACCACATTAGTTGCATCCCCTTTCCTTCTAGTCCAACCTCAATAATTGCAACGTCTGCCTGCAATCAAATGTTTTGTCTTTGTCAGTAGAAGAATCATGATGATGAATTAACGATCGTATTTTACTTTTTGTATGTGGTTATGGGGATTAAGATTTCACCCGTGTTACAAAACAATGGTCACATACTTGCCCTATTGCAATATTTTGAAAGCAAGTAAAGAAAGGAAGTGGAATAAAGTTAGGTTTTGTAATTCATCACTGCATTTTTGCCTGCATACAGAAACATAAACATACAAAATTAATTAACCAATTATGAGGATGGAAAAAAAATGTAAATTTAATCATAATAACTCCAAGCCTACCAATAAAGTTTTTTATTATAACCAACTATGAAAAAAGGTTTCTAAAGAAACAATAGTGACCATGTTACCAATATTAAGATCAATGGAACAATAGAACACATCTGGAATAATAATAACCACTATTGTGAAACAATCTGTTTTTGTATCTTGTAAAGCTGGGAGAGTTCAGCTTGTGGTCCACAACAACTTTTTGACCCCTAAGGGGCAATGCTTTGTTTTCAGTAGATTATGATTTTCTATTCAGAAAGGTGTGGCAGCGCAATTTGTTGCATATCATCCTTATGTAGTTTGCTCTTTAATTATCAATGAAAGTATATTAATGAGTTTTTATACATATTTTGGAAATCAAATTAATTAGAAATTTGATAACATGGCCCTTAGGATTGTGTATGATAACTAACTTATAACAATATATCTATATCTATACTACTATATAATACATTCTAGATGGATACTACTATATAATACAATCTAGATGGGCAACAAGGTAATTTGTTCTCTTTTTTAAGATGGCATATGAAGAGGCATAAGCATACATCTTTATATTTTACCCCTTTTCTTCCCATTATGCCCCTTTTATACAACATATGATGCCTATGGTATATGTGTCTAATGCACGGTTAATATCTTCTCCACAATGTAACCTCCAACTCCTTTATTGCCATTATACTAATTGTAACCCCATTAAAACCCAAAGTTATGATTAGTTAGAATATAATCAATAATGTGACAAAATATAATCATTATACTAATTGCCTTTATTGTCGTCGTTTATTTCAATAATGTGATGAAATAAAGCAAATGTACAAGAAAAAAATAGGAATCATTCATAAATTTGCTTCTATTTCACCCCTTTATTTATTTAAAGTATAAAATACTTTCGACAAAAATCTTACAAAACATAGTTAATATCACTAATATTCAATCATTTAATAAAAAACATAATTTAATATATTATTATTTGATAATAAGTAACTTATAACAAAACTACAATTATACACGTTTTAAAGTTTATTATTTGATAATAAGTAACTTATAACAAAACTACAAATATATATGTTTTAAAGTAGTTCTTTACCTGAAAGAGCTGCTACAATCTTCATAGCCTTTCTCTTGTCTTTATCATCATTCAATTCCAATGTTAATATAAACTTCTGCAAATTCAATAAACATATAAATAATTCAGTTAATTTATTTTAAACCTATTCAAGAGAAAATTTATAATAAGTCAATGTTGTTATTTTCAGGTAAATTTAGCATTAGCATTTTACAAGAATTAACGGACTCCATTTAACACTCTTCAATGCAACATGTACGTGTAACGATTCTAATCACACACCACAAATTCTTTTCAACTTCTCAAATACGAAGAGTCACGTATCGCAATTAATATCCGGGGTCCATAATTTCTGCTATAAAACCTATCTGCACCATTCCTCCCTCTCAACAACCTTCAATGGATAAAGAGTATGTATAAGAGGAAGAACACGATGAGGTGATTAATATGAATATTTGTCATCTTCAAGCAAAGGTCCAAACTTTAACTTTGTGATTTTATTTTTAATTATGTTGTATGTATGTTCCTATATTTGATTTGATAAGAAATGTTGAATTTGTTATGAATGCACCAATAATATGGTGACTCTCCACATCCTTAACTCCCAATTGTCATTACTCATTGTATTAATGTGTGAGCCTATAAACAGAGGCTTTGTATATTGTATTATACACACTTAATGATAAGACATCTTTATTCTATCTATCTTCCTCTAATCTTTGTTCATACTTTGTATGTTGCTAGTAGGTCGTTGTTTAAACTATATGTTTATTTAGGTTGACATATTTTTTTTATGCGATTGTGTGGATGCTTGGTTCTCGATCGATCCCGCTTCAGCCAACTAAATCAGATAGAATTATGGTGCGCTGGTTGGTTTCCAATGTAAGTTCATGTAAATTTGATTTGTTTAATAATTAATAAATTTGTATTAGTTTCTAAGTTATGTTTCGTTATCTATTTCATACATAGAAATTGAGATGAAAGATCATATATACTTTATATGTCCTGCTTTGTGTACTATAGTTTGGAAAACTCGAAAAGGACAGAACATTATGAACATTAGTGGCTACTCTAAATCATTATTATTATTATTACATAAACATGCTTATTTCCATGTAAACATGGCATCATAATCAGAAATTTCAATAGAAAATCATTTTTTGATTTAATTCACAAGGTCTTGAATTGTTGGTTTTATCATGTCCCCGATATTTAATAAATAGTTTTATACTTTTATTTAATTTAGCTATCTCTTAGACTTCATTTGGCAATATTTCATATGTTTTTACTCGATTCAATTCTTAGCTACTTAATTATTGTGTAACTGTTTTATAATTTACTCAAATGGTTATATGCATGCATTAAATAAGAGTAAGCAAATGATTGCCAATAAACCAGAATGATTAATTACATTCATAGTCATAGATGTCTTTGTAAAGATGTCAAACATAGAAAAGAACATTTACAGAAATAATTTTTTTTTCTTTACTCGTTTGATAAGGTTAATATCTTGTCATATGGTATAAGTTTTAATGGTATGTTTTAAATACTTCTATAAACTAGTGAAAATGTAGTTGCATGCATTATATATTTGCTTATGATTGATGAGAGAAAAATATATTATATCATAGTGTGTTAGCATAATATGTTTTAGTTATATAATAACATGTTATAATTTCATGCACTGTATAATATGAATTTATAAATTCATGGTATAATTTTTATATGTTATGAATTTATATATGGTATGTATAATTTATATATGTGTAATTTATATATACATTATGTTTCATATGGTATGAGTTTTGAAAAGAACATTGAAACGATTACAAGGTGCTATATAATAACAAGTTATAAACATGATTGAATTGTGGTCAAGGTTGATAATATGACCGTAGTGTTGAACTCTCGAAATCTCATTATCAATGTATAAAACATTATAAGGTTTTAGACCGATATACTTTAGATGAGTCGATCATGAAACTACATCTAAATAGATATTATGTGATGAAAAGATTATTACAAGAAAGGGTAGAAAAACAATTTCCAAACCTAAAAAAAATAATGCTCTTAAAGTGGCATTATTATTATTAAGGAATATTTAAGGTTTGAAACGACCATCATGAAGGTTGGGTTGTTCTAATCCATTCCCTGAAGTGAATGTGATTAGATAATGATCATCGTAAAAGTCATGACCATGTACATAATTAAGGAAATTGTAACGATGTCACTATGAATGTTATGTAGTTATAATCCATTCCTTGAAGTGAATGTGATGATATAATGATCAGTGTAAAAGTTCATAATCATGGTAATTGAGGAAATGATTATGATGCTCAAGTTAATGAGATCAAATAAGTTAATAATGTGATAATTATACAATGATTGCTATAAAGTTGTGATTATGGTGAATGAGGAATTTATAAAGATCATCATGTTGACAATAAGGTCAACATGTTCATATTGAAATAGATCGTAAGAAGTTGCACACTAAGGGAGTAATTATACGAGAATAAGATATGGAAACATGTGTATAACAAATATGATCGAAATGGTTATATAATACTCTCTCGTATTTTATTTCGTGTATTAGACAAACACGAATACAACTAAAGCATATCTGATCATAAACTAAACGTTTTCGGATCACGGATTACAATAAATTGGCTTGACCGTTTAGACCATTCTGTGTCACTGATGATGTGAAAAATATTGAAGGACCAGAAGATTCTTCATGGTAATTAAACATACAATGTTTGCTCTCAAGGGGAAGATAATTATTTAGCAACTAATATCGGTGTAAATCGCTAATATGGTATGGAAATGATAAAAGGGTATGTGTATCCCAACATGATACCATTTAGTGTTCTAAAATCGATGCATCGTCTAAATGGTTATCAAATTCGCAACCTAAAGTTTGCTTGAAAGTGGCTTAGCTGATAAGATAGCAAGCACATTACTCTAGACTATCATATTAGTTTTGATAAATGTGGTGATCTTGATTCCCATTTTCTTAATGATTATTGAACTTAGTGTCAAACTACATGTGACAAATGTTGCTGCTTTTGTTAAAGATGATGGCTAAACGCATATGATTAATTGTGAAGCCAATAATCATGAGAGCAAAGGTTTATATATGTATATGGGAACATGTATTTTATACATGATGTAATATTATTCACATTAAGCCAACAAGTTATTTAACCTTTTCCCCTATTATAATTGGTTTCGGCCAGGAACCAAACACTTCCCATCTATTGTTTTGATGTGCGATATATTTTGCAATTGATCCACCACAATGCACAAAAGATGGGACTTAAAAGAATGTTGAGAATATATGTTGGATAAGAATATATTGATAACCACTTACTTAGAGTCGTTAAAGGTGTGATTTGATTGATTGATTTTTATTTAACAATCAATATTTCCAACATGAGGGGAGATAAAAAGCAGTTGAAAAAGATGAAATGAATTATCAGTTAATCCTCAAATTAATAAGTGTGAACTGAAAGTACAAAGGATAATTCACTTACAAGAATAAATTGATTACCAGATGTATTCACTGACCTAAATATAGTGACTAGCTAAGTCACATGTATCAACTGCTAGTGCTCCAATTGAATTAGTGTCCCAGAAAGGACAACCATACATTGGTGATAAGTCTATGGCATGCCTGAGGCGTGGTAGACTAGTCGGTTCCAAGAATAAAAATCCTCGAAAATGGAGCAGGTAATGAAAATGGTCGAGTCGAGGTATAGTAAAGGGTCTCTTGAAGAGACATTAGACATGATGGTTCCAAAAGAACCTCAGGTACCTGAAAGTAAAGAGATCTCAGTAAATTATATCATGTCTAGAAATATATGGAATCGAAACAAAATCGACGTCGATGATTATTTGTATAAATATAGCGCTTGAAATAATGAAAATGATGAGGATCATGAACTAAGATTTGCCGATAAATGAAATGTGAAATGATTGGCCAATATTGAAAGACGCAAGTAAGGCAGAATTGAAATCTCTCATGAACCTAGAAGTTTTGGACAAATGGTCCATACAACTAAAAGTTATAAAATTTGTTATATACAAATGAGCCTTTGTGCAGGATCATAATGAGAAAGGTGACATTATGAAATATAAGGCACAATATTTTGCACGAGTTTTTCGTAAAGACTCAAGAAAAATTATGAGGAGAAAATTCTCTTGTGGTGGATGCAACAATGTTGGAATATGGTAATAAAAAGAGAATTGATATGCGTCTAATGAATATTATGATATCTTAAATATATGATAATGAATTTTACATGAAATCCCTGAAGGATTTAAGTTTTCAAAATCATATAAATCAAGTTCTCGAGAACGATGTAACTGTTGTATACATATTTGGATCCAAATACATTATATATGTTGTATGCATTGATAAATTTAAATATAATACGAACTCATGATAAGTTCCATGAGGCACTATAGCGCTTAAGAGCAATCATCTTAAGGATGTAATTCTTATGCAATAATAAGCATATGGTGATTATAAAGTATGTAAGATGTATAATACGAAATGGAAGTGAAACAGGTAACGAGTTCTTTGAATATGATATGGAAAACAATATGCTTTATGCGACAAAACTCTCGAAGAGCTCATTAACGTACATGATTGGTTAACATGGAAGGAAGTCCATGACCGATTGTAAATGCAAGAGGCATTGAGACTAAAAGCTCGAGAAATATGTTATATGAAGTTAACAATTTCTAAGTACGGACTAAAATAGTCGGAGTTAAACATAGTATAATCAACAGGCCGGTAGTTATCTCAAAGAAAAGAGATATGAATATGATGTACTCGTTCATGTGCTTATAGGATATGTTGATCGTATTATCATATGTCCTGACGAGATGATATCCAAGTTGAGCATTTGTTAACCATATTTTTGTCAAGTTACATCCAAAAGATGTTGGGACATTTTAATATCTGAAGGTCAATCTCTAAGCAAGTTAGAGATTGTTAAAACATTCGGTATAAAATGAATTATTCTGAATAACGATTATCAATGGATATATAGTTTGCTTCCAGTAAGGAGACATTGAAATGATTTAAAATCAAATATTTTGATACTCTCAAGGTATGAAAAAATACGAGTTTGTATTTTACTAACCCGTAAAAAAGGAGTTGGCTAGTTTTTTTTATGCAGGGAATGTAACACTACTAACCTGTAAAAAAGGGTTTGGTTAGTCTTATTAATGCAGGGAATGTAACACAACACACTCGTTTATTTCATGGCACGAATATACAAGAAGGGTCACTAGAAGTCTGACATGAAGATCATACATCATTGCTTTGTTTAAAGAATCGTACATAAAGAGATCAAGACCCAATTCATTAGCTACAAAAAGTTTTGAGCAACTTTCGTAGAAGATCGACACAGTCATTCGAAAGATACATATTAAAATGAGGGGGAGTATTAGAAGCGGTGCACTATTTTTTTTCCCTTCACTAAGTTTTGTCACATCGGGTTTTCTTAGTAAGGTTTTTCATGAGGTAACATACCTGGTCCAGAAGTATCAGGAAGAGTAATACGCCATGCACTCTTTTTCCCTTAGCTGAGGTTTTGTCCCACTGGGTTTTCCTGCCAAGGTTTTTAACGAGGCAGCATCACCAAGCGTATTATAAGAATTGTGTATTGTTTTATTACATTATGTGGATAGTCAAGGGGGAGTGTTATGAATGCACCAATAATATGGTGACTCTCCACATCCTTAACTCCCAATTGTCATTACTCATTGTATTAATGTGTGAGCCTATAAATAGAGGCTTTGTATATTGTATTATACACACTTAATGATAAGACATCTTTATTCTATCTATCTTCCTCTAATCTTTGTTCATACTTTGTATGTTGCTAGTAGGTCGTTGTTTTACAACAGAGTTAAAATAGTATCTTTTTCCATCTTTTTTTTTTTTGCATTCAGAATGCACTTGTCTTGTTTGCTACAACAATATCATGGGTGGTGGTGCATTTACAATAGAAAAATGATAAGTTTCTTTTGATGGCAAGTGTTCTTAATTTTTATTGAAGAATTGTTAAAAGAAATCATGATTGACTTTAACTTAATGCGTATGATCAGTTTTATTTATTTATTTATTGATGTGTACTATTAGTGTTATTATTTTTCATTCAATTTTGTTTGGAGGGGTGATTAATTATTGTGCAAGTACGAGGCTATTAGTTTCTTGATAAATGGTGACTCAAAGTATCTGAACTCTTATTCTTTCCGATGAAGATAACAACCTAATGTCTACTAAAATTCACCGTAAAGGACATCAAATTCATATTCAATTAACCTCATGAGAATTATGTACAAATTGGAGTTTATGGTTTTTACCTTCTAAGTATAGTTTTGATACTATGATATTAAATTATATGAATAAATCTATTAACAGAAGTACTACACAATATATTCCAAGAGGATTGATAAAACTAACAGGATTGAATATTGCGCTGCAAATTGTCACCCCGCGACAACGTGCGGGCTCCCACTATACTTATATAAATAAATAAAAACTAGGTAGAAATACATATATAATTAGAACAAAACAAAATTATAAAATTATAAAATTCAAAATATCATACCGTTTATACGACATAAAATTGAAAATATTATACTCTTTAAATTAAAATAACATTATTAATTATATGTAATAAGTGTAAGTTATTTAACAGTTTAGCGATTGCATTATATTTCTTTAAATTAAAAAATAACAATATTTAATATGATATGTAATAATATTAAGCTATTTATCTGTTTATCAAATGTTTAAAAAATATAACTTGTCGACTAAATCCAACTATATATTATACTTCTTTTTGTACTGACGGTCCTAAAAAGCATTGTATTACATATTAGGAACATTATATAAAAAAAATACCTTGCACAGAGTATAATTTGAAGGTACATGAGGAGATAGGCTCGATGAAATGATTACTAGATATTCATATTGGTTCAAGTTTTGTATTCGTGCTTTCGAATAAATGAAATTGTTGAGACTGAATGGACATTAAAGTGATATTTTAAGAAATTTATATTTCAACTTCTTTGACAACAAAATAAAAAAAAAGCCCAAAAAATGTCCATTACATTAAATTACCCTAGAGATAACCCATTTTTTTTCTCATACCAGTTCGGGTTGAAAACAAGTTTAGGTTCTTTCAAGTTCTTTGGCCAAATCGGCACGGGCTAGAAACCAAGATGGACCAAAAATAAACCAAACCACCTAGAACCGACTAGCTCTGGGGGAAACTAAAGCATTTTTTATTTTTACAATATTTTAGCTTTAGGTTTTTTTATTAGTGTGATTATTACTATTTCGTCTACATTTCCATTTAACTATCATCCAAAATTGTTTGTCCGGCCCCTTAGCGCGAGGTCACTTCTTGTTTCTAAAAATAATGTTATGAATACTCTTAAATATGTTTACGGGTATGTTTGGCAAAAATAGCTGGTGGCTGGAAGCTGGAAGCTGGTAGCCGCAAGCTGGTAGCTGGAAGTGGTAGCTGTAAGCTGGAAGCCTTTTAAATATATTTTGTGTGTTTGGGAGAGTAGCTGGAGCTTTTAATTAAAACGTATAAAATGACTAAAATGGACATAATTAAAAGCTTGTAAGGAATGCTTTTATTTTATTTTTTAAAATAGAATGGGTATTTATGTCATTTACTCATTAAAGCTTGCAGCTAGTAGGAGCTTTTTCTTAAACGCTAGTACTAGTAGCTTTTCACTATAGAGCTTTTTCTCCAACCTAAAAGCTTCCAGCTCCTTCAACCAAACAAAGCTTTTTATTGAGTAGGAGCTTTTTCTTAAAAGCTTGAAGCTTGAAGCTCCTAAAAGCTCTTAAAAGCTCCTTGCCAAACATACAATAACAAAAGTATCAATAATATGGTTTTAACCATAGTCGAAAGGCATATGTTTATTATTTTCCTAATAATGAGTATTCAAGTCTCATAACTATTAAATAGCATTTGCTTTTAGAAACCATAATATGGGTTTTAACCGTAGACAATTTTGATCCTTGTAACCAAAAAAATTATGATAACATCAACCACACACACAGAGTAATCTCTATACCTGGATTGGTTTTGTGTAAATACAACCTGAGGAACAAAAAAGAACATAATGGAGCAAAAACAACTTTTATGGGATATAAAATGCCATGGTTCATGCTAAAATTATGTCTAAGAGAGTGAGAGATATGAACCTATAGTCCTTGCGTGAGTATCTTAAATCAACATACACGAGTGGATCAACATGTATTTGATGATCTTATATAGCATGTATATATAAGCTACATGGCAAACCTTGGAGCAACGGTAAGGTTGCTCCCATGTGACTTGGAGGTCACGGGTTCGAGTCTTTGATACAAACCCCATGTTGAAATACAGGGTAAGGATGCGAACATCATCCCAAGTTGGCCCCAAACCCCCAGACATGGGAGAAACAAACGATATAGTCTGTAGTAAATTATTTTTGAGGTTGGGCCGTTAGTATATATAATTAGAAAATGATGGTGGCTTGGATCGATAATAATTAGTAAATTAGTAAATTAAAGAGCATTATGATTGTGAATTGATAATGGCTCCCCGTTGTCCTGTCGGTTACGAAACATGAAGCACAAACATAACTTGCAATTAGTAAAATAATGATCATTACCTCGATAATAATTAGTAAATTAAATACTATAACGATTTTGAATTTATGGTGGCTCCCGAGTCCAATAAGTTATAGCTTAATACCTTTCAAAAGGCCAAGTCAAAAGAAATCGTTGGTTTCACTTTGGCATTTATGTTGCTTCTTAAGGTTACCATGTAGTTTTACTTTTTCCTTATAACTTTTGTTCGTTATTTTTTTTTATAAAGACTGCATACGCTGTTGTATAAAAAATTGTACATTTCGATATAAGTTTTATATAAAACGGAGTTGTTTTTTAAAGTTTTACTTAAAATGGAGTTGTATTCAAATAGATGATATGGTTAATAACTAAGTCGGTACTGACCAACAACATCAGTACGGTGTCGGTGTAATCGAATCAGTATTGTATTCGTTTTTATGATTTTCGATCGATGTAAAACGCGACTTTATTTTAAAGTTACATCATACGACTTTTGTGTAATAAGATCATTGTAAATATTACTATACCACTAAGTTCGCTATCGTACCGTTATTTTGAATACAACTATTTTTCAAATAAAATTTATATCACAACGTTGATAAAAAATTAAACGAAACCGTGTATCACGAGTTTAATATATACGAGTGTTAGTATTGTAATACTTTTTTAGGCAGATCACGACTTTAGTTTTTAGGTTTTCTCTTTTGTTTACTATAGTGAGTACCGAACTATAATGAACCAAACTAATACTGACTGAATTTCCGCTGCAACGCGCAGGGTTATTTTCTTGTTAGCTACAAACTCCTAGAAATTTATGACAATAGGAAGATCGAACTTTATTCAACTTTCACTCTCTGAAACACTCTCAAGTTCGTTTTCCATTGGTGTTGATTGACGAGGTGCTTCTTGTTCCCGTTCCTGCTCCTGTTTTTTTTTCGCTATTGTGGCTCTATGCATATCACAAAGAGTATAAAAATTAATCTTTTGAGCATATATTCATGTTTATGAGCTACCATGAAATTACTGAAAGGTAAATTTCAAATGTACTGTAAATTCAGCAATAATATAAATATTTTTCAGCTTTTAATGCATCAACTGTCACGTACAAAGGAAAACCGTTTTCCCCAAAAATATTAGACTAAAAATCATTAAAGTTTCTCTATCCTCCACTCACAACCACTTTCAACAGATTATAAAAAAACATATACTGGAAAACTGTTTTCCCCAAAATATTACCAAATATCCTCAAATATATTAATAAACAGTAGGTTCATCATTTTCTCCACTCAAAACCACCCACAACCCCATAAAAAATACAGGGTTTTGTCTCATAATATTACCGGGGCCAAATGTGAATGCTCTTAGTACACCATGAAGCTTTCATAAATTTGGAAAAAGGGCAAAAAGATTCTTTGGCCAATCAACCACAATTCACAAATACGAATATCATAAATACATTACAATTACAAATTTACAATTTTGTACAAAATCACAATTTCCATAGCAATTTACTAAATTAACCCTTACCTCCCCAGGAACATCAACACATAATGTTGAGTTTTTGATGTGGGTGTGTTGAACCGTGTTTTAATATGATTAATTTAGTGTTTTTTTGGTGTTTGTTACTATGAAAATGGTTTACTTTGAGGTGAAATTAATTTGCAGGTACCTGGAGCTTAATGGATGACTTTTGAAGCTTAATGGAGGGTTTTCAGGGAATTGTGCGAAGTATTGGAAGTGCATATGCAAGATGGGAGTTGAACGCGCATGAAAACGGAAGGAAAAGGGGTTCTTAGCTCCCCTTGTGCTGGTAGGGGACTGGCATGCGCTGGGAACAGATATACGACGCCACCATGCGCCAAAAGGGGTGTAGATCAGAAAGTTTTGGACCCCACTCGGGTCGGTTAAACTCGCGAATTTTATGGTTTTTACCCCATTTAAAGATAACTTCAACAAAAAACGAATTATTCATGGGAACCCTAGCCGTTTTTGAGCATTCCTAAGGTGTTTTTCCTCGACCAATAATCATCCAATCACTATTCAACCATTCCCATTTATCTATATCTATACTACTATATAATACATTCTAGATGGGCAACAAGGTAATTTGCTCTCTTTTTTAAGATGGCATATGAAAAGTTTTATGCTTTACACCTAAAATGTCATGAAAAACTTTCCAACACTACCCCTATTTGCAAAACTCACTTGTACATTACATAGTCTCCTCCATTAATGCTATAAAATTCACAAAAGAAAGTATACTATAATATCATCGTATATGTCCTTTAATTGGTGAACTAATATAACTAAATTTACACATGTAGCAAGATATATAATCTTCTTTTTATTTTATACTTTTATAGTATAGTAAATGTGATCAATGGGTTCTTATCATGAATGAAAACATGATTACGAAGGAGTCTCTTCTTTTTATTTTATGATTATTTCACACATTCTCAAATATGGAATCTAAATCGTCTTTAAACCTTCAATTTTGTGATAGACATTACATAGTCTCCTCCAGTAATGCTATATAATTCACAAAAGAAAGTATACTATAATATCATCGTATATGTCCTTTAATTGGTGAACTAATATAAATAAAAAATAAATAAAACAAATAACTGACGAATTTACACCTGTAGCAAGATATATAAGTTCTACTTTAGATTATAAATCATTTAAATAAAATCAAAAATAAAAACAATGGGTAGTTAACACAAAAAATTAACCAATGAACTTAAACACTAAATAAATGAAACTTAATGAGAGATGCCTTTCTTTTCTTCTCATATTCGTAAGCCATAAACCATAACTTCCTTGATAATTATTTTTTTATGTCCATCATTTAAGAAAGAAAATTGATCGGTCTTTATCATTGTAATTATTTCCTCATACCATTAAAACCTCTTACTATATGTATTCTTTTGACATCATCACTATTGCCTTCCAAATCTCTCGTTCAAGCAAACCCTTTCAAAGAACTCCCTTAAATTCAGATTGGCTGTCTCCATTTGGATAGGCGGGTCATTTCCGTAAATACCACCGCATCGCCAACACCACACCTTCATTTTGGATGGATAATAATAATCTATGTTCTAGGTAACAATCCAAACTCTGTAACTTTGTTTTATAGTAAACTTGAAAATAAATTTTTGTAGTAACAGCTACCAAGTCATTCCTTTAATTTTATTATTAAATTATTTGTGAAGCAGTTAAATAATATATGTATCGTTTTGCCTTAAAGTAGGATAATATTTTTCACATACTTTGTGTTGTATTTTACATTGTTTGCTGTTGTTCACAGTTCACATGACAGCATGTTCTACACTCCTAGAATGATGGTTCTTCTTTACTTAAAAACTAGAGTTAATAATTCAATTAAAAGGGAGGAAACGATATATTTAGATAAATTTGGACATGGTTTTAATACATGAGAGGAAAGTCAAGAAACATTATATTTTTAATAATGCTCAACGAATGATGTGTAAATGTAATGCTTTCTAAACTTTATATTGTTATTTTTTACTTAAACTACATGTTTACTATTTAACATGCTAGAGGAAAACCTAACAACAATCTAATTTTCCCTAAAGAATTATAAATTGAAATGTATGATGCGTACAGAATGTCGGATGGTCATAAAAAATGTTTTTATAAACAATGTTTCTATGTGTCTTAAAATTAAATGAAAATTACTATCTTACCCATCTAGAACCCATTATATAGTAGTATAGATATAGATATAGATATATAGCCAAACATCATGCAGCCTCGCCGCAACGCGCGGGTTCCTGCTAGTGAATTCAATATCTACAACATCAAGCTTTGAAGTCAAATCATCACCATGAGCGACTAATCTTCTCGTGGTTTCCTCCGCATAGACGATTTGTGTAAGTCATTGTTTGTTTGAGTTAAACCTAGTGTTGGATTTTGTGAACCCGTTAAGTTCTTTGCATTCAATTGTCTCTTCGATTAATTTAAACAATATTATCACATCATACCATTCTTAGCGTACAAAACCCTAATACCTTCTACATAAAATAGCAAAAAGGAAAAAAAGTAATTACGTTTTCCAATTATCACAGCATATCATTTTTTTTAAATAAAAGGTACGGATAGATTATATTAAATAAAAAAACAACCAATTACAACTGATACGTAGGTAAACGGGCCACAAGTTGCGTCGCTACCCTTTTTTGTATATATTTATATATTATACAAGCCAGTAGTTTAAGGAGTAAAAGTTAACTAAATAATTAACCATGTGGATGATTTATGAAAAATAATGTAGCGCTTATGTGGAGAATAGAGGGTTACGGATGTTAGCTTGCCTTCATGGAAGACATATACGTCTCCATCGCACCACCAGCAAGTTCTTTCGTTATCTCCAACACAAGCACTCCTCTCTCCTTCAACAACTTCCCTAATTTCACACTCATCTTAGCGGCAAACTCTTTCAGTATATCTAAAACAAATTCATCATATTAATCAACACACAAGTTAAATTCAACTTTGGTTTCCTTGCATCAGAGGCTATGGAGTGAACACGCCATGC
Organism: Ambrosia x helenae; assembly: GCA_030844895.1. Lineage (NCBI taxonomy): Eukaryota > Viridiplantae > Streptophyta > Magnoliopsida > Asterales > Asteraceae > Ambrosia > Ambrosia x helenae. The sequence goes on from JAUTDX010004011.1 coordinate 39,227, forward strand.
ATAGTAATCTTATGACCATAAGATCTATGAATTTAGTTTTTAAAACTTACTTTTGCTGTTAAAAAAGGACCAACGCCGCAACTTGTTGCCCATTTGGCTTTTGTTTCGATAAAGATGATTTGTAAAATTTCATAACCCAGGAATTGATGATTTACCTTCAAAGCAAATGAGTACGAACAAGCAACAAATCCTGTGGCCGAAGAAGCTTCAAACTGCTTCACCGGCAACCCGTTTTCGCACCTCGACCCATGTAATGTTGTTTCATCATGCGCAACTTCATTGCTCGTTTATTTTTTTCTTTGCTGGGTTGCATTCAGTAGGCCCAATTATGACAATTGTCCTATCTTTTGTTGGCATGGACTTGCAGCAAAGCCGAATAACATTATATATAGATACAATTGGTAAATATTTCTGTGAGGGAGCTTTACTGTTGCTAAATGTCATTTTCAACCTACAGTACATCATTCTTTCTAGGCGATTTTCTTCTTTAGCTGCTTTGCCTTTTTTAGGCGGTTCCTTTTTTTTTGGGTGGCTGACTTTATTAGCTATGCTTCAGTTGAACTAAAACACTATTTTACTAATATGTTAGTTTATTTTCTTTAGTAAAAAATTTAATAAATGTCTTTGTTATCACGTAATTTATACGGTGATTTTTAAATAACTAAATGCTTTCTCGGCTGTGATCAGTATCGAAGTTTGGTTCTTGAATTAGTGGGGGCCGGACTTAATTTTTCTTCGATCGGTAGTGGCCGAAAGATTAAATCGATGTGGGTTGGACTTAACCCGGACGTAATTTACCTACGAAAATCGTGAAATTCTACCATTTAGAACGTATTGTAATGCGCTTTGGGATGTTCAAATTCCATGTGTTGTAGTCTTATTCTTTGTACAATGATTGTATGTTCGCGTGGCACGCATATAACAAACTCTTGCAAGGATCAAGTTGTCGCCGCAACGCGCGACACGCGTAAATACTAGTTAAGCATAAAAATATTAATTCAACCCATTAATGTAATAAATTAATTTAAACTTGAAGTCCATTAACAATTGTTTAATTTTTGTTTTCCAAATTACGTAATGTATACATATATCCCAACTCATTAGTTCTCATAATTCCAAATTAGTTACACCATTCTTCACACATAATTTGTTTCTTTAGAACTTTAAATTTATGGCTCATTTTCATTTATAACCTAAAAAGTAGGGCTGTAAACGAACCGAACTTTCAGCGAACAGTTCATGAACCGTTCGGCGGGAAGTCCGTTTGTGTTCGTTCGTTTAACAAATGAACGAACACGAACAAGAAATTTCGTTCGTTAAGTTAAACGAAACGAACATGAACATAGGTCGCGTTTGTTCGTTTATGTTCGTGAACGTTCGGTAACGTGTTCGTTTATGTCCGTTTATACTTGTTCGTTTGTGTTCATTTGGTTTTTAAATTTTATATTCGTCCGTCCGTTTGTGTTCGTTTGTGTCCATTAACAATGTTTTATCTATATTTTCTAGTCAAACGTCCGTTTGTGTTCGTTTGTGTCCATTAGTGTTCGTTTGTGTTCGCAGACAATGTTCACGAACAGTTCGTGAACAACCAAATTACAAACGAACACGAACACGGACAAAATTTTATGTTCGAAAATTGTCCACGAACAGTTCATGAACAGATTTAAAGCTTAACAAACGAACACGGACAAGCTCCGTCCGTATCCGTCCGGTTCGTTTACAGCCCTACTAAAAAGTATAAAAACACTTCAAAACAATATTACCTTGAACTAATATCGATGCAGCTTTGTTATAAATAATATAAAGTGATCTTAAATGCACCGATTGAGAAACGGGATGAATTTGGTCCATTTGGTGTGAAATTAGTCATTGGACTATAGCGGTTATGTGCAAAGACCACCCTACCCAGCGCAACAACTATTTTTCTTATAATTGGAAACCTAGAAGTTTGCTCCAACTTCAGGCCTTCAATTTTTAAACTAACTAATGTACTCTAATAATTATTTTAAGCAACCATAGGGAGGAAAAAAGTATTTACTCTAATAATCAACATTTAGTATAATCAAATCTATCAACCTTTTTAGTTACTAGTGTTACTACGCCTAGAAGATACGGGCTTTGAACTTTGATTACTAATTAATTGGGCCTGGTATCTATAACCCGCATTGCCCTAGAAGAGAAGATATCCATTTCAAGGCCTAGAAAAGCTAAAAAAAATGTAGCGTGCAAAAAAAAAAAAATATGCTCTCGTTGAGAGTCGAACTCAAGACCTCCCGCTTACTAAACGGGTGCTCTAACCAACTGAGCTACGAGAGCTTCATGCTATTAAAATTTATAACTCTTATTTAGATAGAAACCGGTTTCAATATACAAGGAAAATTTAGACGTATTTGGATCATGAGTCTCACGAACAATGTATGGATTTTAGCCATTTAGGAACCAACAATGAGATGGATATTGGGCCTTGGGTGCCTCACACTCTCACATTAATTATCAACTTGTTACTTAATGATGTCAAGCTACGCTGAGATCCGTAACTAAGTAAATGGGTTATAGAGCACTTGAGTCTCGAGTGTCTTATTGGCTTAACATCATTTTTAACCCACTCATTAACCGAGACATGCATGATGCATCAACAATAGGACTCTACAAATTGAAGTATACAACTTTGATAACCGTTCCAATGCTCATGATGTCACCACATCACCTTCACCTTCACTAGCGGTCGTAATCAATGTCCAATATTAAAATACCGTGGGTTCACTTATTTTGACTTTTTATTCTTCCTAAAATGTTACTTTCAACACGTGGACCTCACCGGGGTATCTCCGCTGGTTGGGCTAAGGGAAACAGGGTACGTGGCTGGGCAAGCATCAAGAAAGGCAGAATCAAAGAAAGTAGATAAGCACGCTAAAGCTTGTGCAGATAACCAACATGTCTTTATCCCTCTGGCCTTTGACACCTTTGGCTCCCTGGCTCCAGAAGCTATTCGTTTCTTGACCAGGGTCCAACGGGTCGTCCACAACAATAGTTCATCCCCAGGAGGGCAAGGATTTGTCTTTAGTAGACTAGGGTTTGCAATTCAGAAAGGGGTGGCGGCGCAGCTTGTTGCCCATCTACCTTCTATTATGATGTAACTTTCGTATTTTGGTTTAATGGTAAAAAATAACGTTTATTTGATAAGAAATTTTTTTTAAAGAAAAACGTGTTTATTTTGGTCAAAACTCGTTGGCTCACCCAATCCATACGTTTTCCATGCTTAGTGGTGTCTTAGTGTCACTAATAAAATCCAAAATTCAAAATTGTACAGTGATAAAAAATTTTAACCACAAAAAAAATCCTGATTGTGCATATTTTTAGTGGACCAAATAAGACAATGCAAGCAAAAGTTCTTAAATTCATAGAGATATAGAATAACATGTAACTTATCATACTTGCATATCCATCATTTGAGAAAACTCACCGGAGGTAATGCAAAGCGGAAAAAGTGAACATTGACGGAGAAAAAAGATATATAAATTAGAGCTTAAAGCGTGTGATAAACCACGTATGTATAAGAAATACACGTCAACAACACACGTTCTGAAAACGCAAAAAAAAGGGGGGAAATTAACATGACACAACAAAGTATCGAACTCCAGACACCTAATACCGGACACTTCCACCAAGCCAGCCACGAAAACTAATAATCTTAGCAAAATCAAATATCATAGTACACTTACCAACGAGCGAGTTGACAAAAAAAAAAGGCCAGTTGCTAGCTCCCAAATCTAGTACAATTTTGCATATTGAAATATTATTTTTGTATACTAGTTTAAAACATCTTTGTTTCTATTAATTTCGACCACCAGAAATTTAGTTTGACGATTTTGAACCAAAAGTGATTGTATAGGTAACCTACTACTGAATTTTCATTCAGTCTTTAAAAATCTATGTTACCTTATTCAGGAGGAGACATGTCTACAATAGTAATTATACACAAATTTTAAGATGGGATATCAAGAGACTCATGCTTTAACATAGATATGTCATGTAAAAGTTCCTCATAATACCCTTTATTGCATTATCTACTTGTACTATAACTATATAACCTACAATATTATTAATAAAAAATGAGCTCACATTTCTAATTTGTGTTTATTATGTTCCTATCCGCTATTGGTAATGGGCTTACCTCTAATACGATGAAAGTGTTTGTTTCTTACTACACCCCACAAGAAATATCGAATTCAAATGCGACGAATATGTCAAGTTCGTATTTTTTTTTCTTCAGTATTCTATAATACAACATTTTCAATTGTGAACAGTGTTAAATTTTTATTGGTTTAGGTGACTTCAATTGAAACATTACTTGATCTTTTTTCTTAAATAATTTGAGTATCGTTCTTTTTTTCCTCTAAGTAATTAACGTTTCTAGCCCCTAAGAGTTATCATATGAAAATTAATTATGATAATATTTTTATTATAAACAATATTCTAATAATTCTTTTATTATAAACAATTTAAGGTTATATTTACAAACTTTTATAGATTTATCATAGGAAAGTTTTAATTATATTTGTTTTTCTATAAACGATTTACATTTCGACCCCCAAACTTTAATAGAGTTATCATACATCCCTTAAAATTTAATAAAGTTAATTTATTTTAGTACATAACAATATTTGTTATGTTATCTTTTCATAGGTTTAATTTGATTTTTACTTATTATAACTAATGCTAACTTTTAACTCTAGACATATTTACTTAACCATGTTGCTTGCTTAATTTTATTGTCATTTAGGTTAAAGCCTAAATGGTCTATATTAACCGTTTAATGTACCAGATGACAAATTACTGCATGGTCTATAATAACCCATCAATATAACATGTAACAAATACATCATCGCCAATATCCTTCTAAGGATCCCGCCGCGAAGCGCGGGCTCAAATACTAGTAACTACAAACGCATTAACTGGTAAATTTGGATTTTGGCATGGAACTTCAGTCGAATAATGAGTATACTTATTTTCACTCAATATAAATGACCTCAAAAAACAAAAAAAAAAGTGGAATATGGATGAGATTAAAAAAGAAAATCAGTTGAGCCTCATACAGTCACATCACTTTAGATCGTAGATCTTATGAACTTACACGTAAAAGTGCCATTATTATATCACACGTAAAGTGGTTTATACCTTTAACATAAAGAAAAATTGCTTGAATATTTCATCTGTTTTGCTTAAATTTCACCTTTAGTCTCTAACTTTTTAAAATTACATCTCTCTCGTTTTAAATCAACAAATTGGGGAAGCTGAAGTGGGTGATGATTGTGGTGGTTGGGAACTTGGTGGTAGTGGTACTAGTGGTGGTGGTGAAAGTGGAGATGGGTGGTAGTGGTTGGTTAGGGTTGTCCATGAAAATTCAAGTGCTTTGGCCAAGCCGCAAAATATGTGCCCCTTAGTTTAGGGGTGAGCATTGGTCCAGAACCGACCCGACCCGACAAGACCCGACCCGACCCGAGAACCGGCTGGAGGGAAAAATCAGAACCGAATTACAACCCTATAAATAGGTTCGGTCCTCGGTCCAAGCAAATTCGGTTCTGTCGGCCTTAGGAACAAGACCCGACCCGATCAGAAGACAAAATGCATATAGATTTACAGGAAGCAACATATATAATCCGTTAATTAATAGATGATTTCAAACTCTATATTGTTTCTTGAGAAAACAAGAAAGGCTGAACCTACATGATATCCTAGACCTGAAGCTCAAACATGTCAAATCTTCTACCTTTGCGACTTACACACATGATCCCTGGACAGCAGTACTAAAACTTGTAGCTTAAGATAACAAAGTATATACTTGAAGACTCAAGATAACCAAATCTAAAAATCTAGAAAACTAAAAAACAATACGTTTGGTTATGTTGATTCAAGCATAAAACATCACAATTGTGGGTTCTAAGCACTGATTTCATGGAAAAACACATTACGGGTCAGAAAATTCTGAAGATTGTCCAGCTTCTGTTTGTTGTTTTCTAAGCTGAATTTGACCTATCAAACAATTATAGAAAAAATTAAAATTTTTACCACCTATAGTTCTATGTCTTAGCTTTTCAGAATGGTATAAATCATCCCCTAACGCAATTTGTATGATTTTACACGAATTTTCTGTACAGTGCTGTCAGCTAGCGAAATTCTACAAACATGGCCTTTTTGACGGTTTTTAAACACATTATTAAGTACCAATCTTGCAATAATCTTAATTTGCATATCTTTAAGTGTTTCCATATGAAATATCACGTGATTTTAATGAATCGTTTGTGAGTTACGGCCTTAAAAAGATAAATCAGTTTTGTGACAGATTGTATACATATTCCTGCAGATCACCTTTGAGGTATCAAAACATAGTAAAAAATTATGAAATTTGGTACACAATTGTAAAACTCAAAGTACTATATCATAGAGTAAAAAATCTTTAAAAAAACCTTGTGTTATGATCGACTTATGGCCTGTTAAAGTGACTAGAATTTTCTGACAGCATTGAATGTTCAAAATATGTGCATCAGTTTATGAAAGCAACTATCATGTTTCAAATCGGTCCATCGGTTTTTTATTCGGTTTTAATGATGTTCTGGACCAACCCGACCCGAGAACCGGTTGGAGGGAAATTCTTGGACCGATAACATAACCCACAAAATAGGGTCGGGTCGGTTTTGATGTGTTTTCGGGTCGGTCCTCGGTTTTTTTTCGGTTCTGACCAATTGTGCTCACCCCTACCTTAGTTTGAGATCTTTTTCTAATGTCTATAATACCCCCATCATTTTTCTAGTATTTACACTATTTCACAATTTTCCTCAAAACAACCCCTTTTATACCCTGTACACCAACACTATGCACAGATCATTTAATTTTTTCCGATGAATTCTATTCCACTGCCTGCCACAGTCGCCGGTCACAGTGCCCCCTGGAAAAGTGGGCCCGGGCCGGGAGTCCTCCCTGCAACCCCTTAAAACCGGCCATGGTGGTGGTTTATGGAGGTGATGGGTTGGGGAAGATGAAGTGGGTGGGTCTCACATTAATTCTTTTTAAATTTTTAATTAATAACAATGGTAGTTTAGTAATTTCAGACCCACTTAACTGGATTATTTTAACCTCAATTTACTTCATAGACTATCCGAGTTAAGAGACACCAAAAGTTGAGGACTACAAATGTAATTTTGAAAATTTGAGAACCAACGGTGAAATCTGGACAAACCACAGAGACCAATCAAGCAATTTTTATTTTAACATAATTGAGTCAAAGATTTTGAACATCTGGAACTAGGGTGGCAAATCGTGTATACCTGACCTGTTAAGACACGAACCTGTATAAGACACGATACACGAAATCTAACTACCTGTACACAACACGGAAATTTTTCGTGTGTATTTTTTCATACACGAACCTGTTAATTTTTTTAACAGGTATACACGAAAAAGTACCTGTTAATACCTGTTTGTGACCATTATACTAATCGCATGTTTTACGAACCTATTTAATAAGACAAAATTTCCAAAAGTTCACCAAAGATCTAGATAATACCTGTTTGCGTACCTGTTAATACCTGTTTGCGTACATGTTAATACATGTTTGCGTACCTGTTTGCAAACATTATACTTAGGGGCTGGCAAATCATGTATCTTTGGCCCTGTTTATACACGAACCTGTTAGACACGATACACGAAACCTGGCTACCTGTACACGACACGAAAATTAACAGGTAAATTCGTGTCTACCTGTTTAGGACACGAAACCTGTTAAAGTCATACCTGTAATGTTAAGATCGTTTAGTTTCGTATTAGGTAATCGTGTTCGTATACGAAATTGTCGGCCCTATCTGAAACTAGCAAAGTATTAAACAATGTAACAAGCCACTTGTCGATATAAGAAACACCCATTTCACATCTTTTAGTTTACAAACATCGTTATATCTTACTATATAAAAACATATTTCACAATATTATTTTAAAATACCTAAAAGTTATTAATTTTTACCTTTTAATGCATAAGGTCGTCATCATCATCATCATCATACTCAGTAAATTCCACCTATAGCAAAGCTAAGGTAGGGTCTGAGGAGGGTAAGATGTAGACAGCCTTATTGTTGAGACCCCCCGACTCGATGTATTTTGGTATCAGCCTCGGACATAGGCACAAAAACACTTAGCAATCGGGACAAACCCGATCAGTGCATGTACCCCTTTGTCTTTTGTCTTTTAATGCATAAGGTACAACACTAAAATCAGGCTTACTTGGTCTTTTAAAACATTTTTACACTTTAATACACTCATATTAGGGCATGTTTGGGTAAGCTTATTTAAGTCCAAAAGTACTTATTAACTTATGAATTTTCAAAAATAAGTTTTAAAAAGTGTTTGGATTAACTTATGTGGTGGGAAAACCAATAAGTCAAGAAGTTGTGTTTATAAAAAGTGTCTAGCTTAGCTTATTCATGTAAAGTGACCAAAAAGGACATAAGTCATAAAGAACATTAAAAGTCACAAGGGCATGCTGGATAATTTTCCTAATTAAGTCATTAGGAGTTCAAAAAGCACAACTCTATTACTTTTTTTCAAAACAATTTATTAAAAGCAAATAAAAAGTTAAAACATTAAGGACATATGATTTGCCAAACACATTTTGATAACTTATTAACTTATCGGAGAAGTTGTAAGTTATAAGGATATGGAAAAATGGAGAGTCAAGCAAGCTTTAATTACACTTTAATTGTCTCAACTTTACTAAACTTTTGTTTATTAAAAAAAATAGTTATACTTATTCTCCTTATTTTAAACCAACTACCACACGATTTTTAAACGGCCATATTTTTTCATAGTTAATAAAATTGAAAAGAAAAAAAATTACATTATAAAAAAAAGCATTGTATTCTCCTTAGTTTGAATACAGTATTGCTATTAGTTTTTAGTTTCGAAAGTGCTACGTGATCAACAATATCTATGGTGAGCAATAACTGAAGACATACAAAAGCAAAAAAAGATGAAACCACGCCAAATCAATTGAAAATCGATTTAACTAAAACTATGAGTTAACTTAAAATCAATTATCAATTGAAAACCGAACAATTCATATAGTCTTCATTTTTATGCCCCATTTCATGTACGTCTAGCCAAATTTTGGTATGGGTTATTAGAAAAAAATGGGGATTACAAGAATGGTCCATGTGGTTTGGTCTAAATTATGGCCTTTGTTCCCAAACTTTTTTTTTTTCATTTACAGTCCTAGTAGTTTGTATTTGCTTAAACCCTTAGTCCAAATCATCAATAAGTTAACTTTTTTCAGTTAAAACATGGGTAAAATTACCCTTTTACACCATGAGTGATTTGGATAAGGGGAATATGGTTGGCAATGGGTTGGGTATTGGTAATCCCAAACCCATACCCGGTTGTAAATTGTATCCTATATCCGGCCTAGTACCCCATTGGTATTTTCCGCATAATTACCCTCAAGAATCGGGCATACCGTTAACAAACTATAAATAAACAGTAGGGTTAACACGAAACAGGTAAACATGAACACGACAACGAAAATAAACAGGTCTTAACGTGTCGACCTGTTATAGACACGAAACCTGTTAAGGCCAAACATGAAACCTGTTAAAATCGTGTTGGTTCGTGTCAGGTTATCGTGTTCGTGTCTAAATTGTCAACCCTATTAGTTTGTTAAAAGATACCAATTGGGAAGTCTAAATATTTTTTTACTATTATAAACTAAAATATACAATATATATATATATTATATATATAAGTTTTATCAAAAATAAATAATAACATTATAAATTTAAATAGTTTTGTTTATATACTTCACATCATACAAACTATAAATATTATAAAATATATATTTTTAATGAAAATTTATTTTTTCACATATCGAGTCTAATAAAATAAAAATATAAAAAATCCGGGTATATAGTTCAGGTAAATGGGTAGTGGTTTTCATGTATACATGTCCTGACCCAAACCCACGAAAATTTTCAAAGTTAATCCCACCCATACCCGTCGGTTTTCATGTATACATATCCTATATATTTCGGGTTTCGGGTATAGCCGTCGGGCTTGAGTGTTTTTTGTCATCTCTAAAGCGAGTAAGCAAATACAAAACCACTAGAACTATTGGTGCAAAAAATAAAGTCTAGGGACCATGGCCATAATTTAGACATAACCACAAGGACCATTTTTTAATTCTTTTCAACAAAAATTAACTGAACCTAGCTACAAAGCGATAATCTTACATTATAAGTTGCACCATTAAACGTTGGTTAACAAGATTGATTGACCGATTACTTTGATATCGGTTAAGACTAATAATCGAACTGAAACGAAAACACGCACACGCTTACATGTGTCTGTCTTCCATGTCACATTACGCGTACACCCTCCTATTCTTGATGAGTCAAACCAAGAAACGGGTCACATGAATTTAAGAGGGTGTTTGGGATTGAGTTTGGAAATGCAAAAGTGCTTATTGGCTTATGATTTTTTGAAAAAGAGTTTTAAAAAAAGTGTTTGGATTAGCTTTTGGGATGAGAAACGTCAAAAAGTCAATAGATTGTTTTTTTTTTTTAGTATTTCGCTTAATTATTGTGAATATTGGTTGTATGTGTGGTAGATTTGTAATTTTTTTCAAAAGCGAAAAGCCAGAATTTATAACTTCTCAAAACAGTTTTCCAGCCTTAAAAGCAAAAGCAAAAAACTTAAAAGCTAAAAGACAAACAGAAAGTTGTTTTCAAACTCAATCCAAACACCTTCTAAATAAATAACATCCTAATGGTCCCATTTCCAGCTGTTTAGAAAATAAAATAAAAAATGCCACCAATTCCCAACTGTTCACTCTATTTAATGTTTCTTTATTTTAACGTCCGAAAATATTTTTATTTTTTAATTTATTAGTTTGCAGAAAAATTAAAAAATTCGGGTTGAATGTGTCGGGTTTAGATCACCCCATGAATATTCAGGTCGGGTTTTGGTTTATATGTATGCCACATATTTAGGTTCAGGTTCATATTATTTTTTCTGGTTTAGATTGAGTTGGACCCGTCAACAGGACTAATTTAACATTCCTCCATAATGTTGAAGGGGAAATGGCTGAGGAGGACACCACCCTCCCCCTACCCCTCAGCTTAGTGAGAGGTGAGTCTAATCCAAAAAAAGAGATTAGATTTATTTAGTGTATAAGATTTGTAATTATTATTTTTTTTATTTATTATGTAGGGAGGAAACAAGTAACGTGTCAGGAATGAATAGATGAAAGTGGGGGTGTGGACCAGGAATAAAACTTTTGGTCAAACAAAAGACCAGATATGACAGTCAAACCAACACACTGTCATGGTCAAGCTGTTTCCCTCTTTTTTGTAAATATTTTATTTTTAT
>JAUTDX010004012.1:0-33285 GCA_030844895.1 Ambrosia x helenae
TATATTTTGTAATCATCTTTGGACATAAATTATGCCAAACAAGTAGAGTACCAAAAAATTGATTAAAATGAAACGAGTCAAACAAGTTCAAAACCATAAAAGTGTATTTTATATGCATAAAGCCTCCCAAATGCTAACTATTGAAAACTAGATTTTATTTAGATTCGTATACTACCTTTTAGTTCATATCGGACACTAATTAATTTAAACATGTCTTTGAACAAAATATAGTTCAAGACAATCAAACCAAACCCATTTTGACCGCTTACCAAACCCACCCATACGCCTTTTCTAATAACATCAATTCAATCTTAAAGAGCAATGTCTCACCAGCATACGGATGAACGTTGTCTTCCCGTTCCATTTCACCAAGCATTACTACGATCTGAGAATCATAAAACTCACCCTCAACCACTTTAAGTTTAAAACCACCTTGCGTTTTAGACATATGGGATATTTATAGCGTGCATATGTTTCAATTTCTTCAGCAGTCTCCTGTGGTGTCTCAGCTACCTATTTCCCCATAGAGCATAGGGATACAAAATAAATGTCGGTTCAATCATAATTGATGTTGCAAGTAAAATTCTAATCATGGTTATAAATAAAATATAGAAATGTTACCTTAAAAGTTAAGAGACTCATCACGAAAACGCAGTTTTCTGTGGGCACATACCCTTCCAGAAAGATATTAATTCCTTCTCTGACAGAAAAGGGTAGGTCCCACACCATATGCGCCAGGCTTCCCATAGAGGCAGCAAATGAAGTCTGATAGATAATCAAGCACACTTAAATCGTGTTCCACAACAATCACATAGCTGAAATGAAACGAAGCTATATTATTAGTATTATAAGCATCTTAACATCATAAACAGATATTATAAACTTCAAACCAGAAACTTATAAATGGGTCGATTCAAGTTGTGTTCTAACCTCGAACGGGTCGGAGTGTCATACAGGTTAAAAGTAACTCAAAAGTTTATTTGCAATGCATACAACCTATACTAAGCATTAATGCGTAAAATATCGGTTATCGGTCAAGTATCGATATTTGATATATCGGTTATCGCGGTGAGATATCGGTAGTTGTAGAATGATACAATTTTACAGATATAATAATTCATATATGGAAAATAAAATATATACAAGTCACAATTTTTAATTTAACAATAATAACTTATAAAAAAAACAATTTTAGGATTAATACATTGATAGGTTTAAAGCCTAATAGCCCACTAGATAAATGAATCCTAAAAGACTTGAAAAAGCCCAACAATTAAAACTAAAAAACCCAACATAATAAATAAAGATGAAAGGCCCATTAAAAAACCCTATTAGGGTTTCTGTCAAAGATTAAAAAAAAAGTGTACAGCCGCTAAAAGAAAAGCAGCAGTGAGCAACTACAAAAAACCAAGGAAAGAGTGTATAGAAAGAAAAAAGGACGAAGCAAGTTGCAGAGGTATGTTATCTTCTTCTTCTTCAAGTCACAAGATCAAAATGGACAAAAAAAAATACAGAAACGAGATTTCGGTGATATTGGTGGGATTATACTGGGTAAGGTGGTGGTTTTTTTAATCTGCATCAGTTATTGTATAAAAACGTTAAAATGAACGAAAGGTGTGTAGGTCAAGCTATCCATAAGAAAAATGCACCGTTTCAATCCGAACCTATTTTGACCGACCCAAACTCGTTTTAACTTTTACCCACCCGCCTAACCACCCTCATCTTGCCACCTACAATTATAAACCAGAAAGCCAACTGAAAGATTGCAAAAATAAAAGGTGCAATAACCTGTTAGGTCTAAGCAAAGATCTGATAACTTGGGCAGCCTTAAGCCTTTGTTTGACGTCAAGATAACTTGAGGGCTCATCAAACATATAAATCTCAGCATTCTGTATGGCAACAACAGCAATTGCAAACCTTTGAAGCTCTCCACCAGATAAATCTCAACATTACGGTCAATAACCTGATAAAGCTCAAGATCAGCACAAAGCTCTGCCTTCACATCTCTCTCATCTTTCTGGTCAAGTACTTGTCCAACATTCCCTTGAACTGCTTTTGGAATATGATCAACATACTGGGGTTTTATGATTGCCTATTTTAACAAAAACCACAATTAGAAAATGACAAAAAAAAATTATACTAAAATTGTCCGAAAAAAGCATGGATCGTATCTATGTGTAAAGTAGGCCATCCGTATATAGATCATCTTAAAAAAAAAAAAGCACCTTTAGATTATCTTCAAGAATGCGTGTAAAGTAGTTTTGCAACTCAGATCCACGGAAGTAAGTTAAAATTTCTTGCCAATCTGGAGGATTCTGAAAAACAAAATTTGAAGAATTAAGTAATACCAAAGTCCAAACGAAGGTAACAAAAATAATCATACCACCAACTATATAAAGATTCACAAAAGAGGATCAAAAGATTTACATTAAAGCGGCCCAAATTGGGTTTCAACTTTCCAGCCAAAACTTTGAGAGCTGTAGACTCCCCAATTCCATTCGTTCCAACCAAACCAAGACTTGTCCGGGTCTTGGGACAGGCAACCTGCCATTAGAAGTTATGGAAATTATTGTTCAATGTAAAACAGTAGAGGTAAAACAGTTTTTTGTGCAAGATATCAAAAGTCTTGTATACAAACTATCAAATGTCAACAACAAATAACTTTTTAATATAATGATACAGAATGTTTCAGGCATCAAAGGCACACATTAAGCCGATTTCACCCAACTAACCATCTCCTTTTAAGCTAATATTTATTTTCTTGTCCGTTTGATGTGTTAAAATAACACATGAGCCAAATGAACCCATTCATACTAAATAGGCTGGATTTTGCCACCTATCGTAAGCAACACTGGTGTAGCAAGCAGAGTGGTTAGCTAACCTGTGTAATTTGAAGGTATTGGCCCCATAACGATGAGTTGTATCCTTGTCCAAATCTTTTGGTAAATTAATGATCTCAATTGCATCAAATGGGCATTTCTGCATATTCAAAACAAAGAATACAATGCTCAAGCCGATTTACTATTGGAGAGAGAGAGAGAGCGCAATGCAATGCAAAGTAAAATCACATGGTATACAAACCTTAACACATATACCACACCCTATGCAAAGCTCCTCGAGATATACGCCACCTTAGATTGAGAACTGACCTCAATACATAGCTTACCTGCAAAGAGAAAAAGAAATTAATGCATAACCATAAAAGGTCTTTTAACCTATAAATCTTGATGCATAACCGTTGTCCGTTAATACTTAATAGTATATACTTGACATAAATTCATTGTGATTGTAGTCAAGTGTCGCAAAACTCGCTCAATGTGCAAAAGATTGGCTTCGCCTAAGCACAAGCGCAGTAAAACCAAACACCCAAAACAAACATGTGCAGTCACAGGAAAAATAAAGTATATGTATAGAAAGCATAGAAAATAAAAAATAAAAATAGCATTAGACAACATAACAAAATAAAATAACTACTAGAATTAGCAATAGAACCATCTGACTAATACCAAATATAAAATAATCACAAAATTAAGGAACCCAAACATCAATGTCATTTTGTATCATCACCAAAACTATAAGCCTCCATTCTCAATATTTATTTGTATTAAGTGTTTCAAATTCAAGTAATCAACTTTTGTCTTTCTCATGTGAATCATCCTCTTTCTGATTTCAATGAAGTTGAAGTTGTAAAACATTGTCGTCTGTTCTCTACACTGTCTAGTACTCTAAGAGTCTTCAACCCACTTCCATTTGCTACATCAAGCCATGTCACAGACTCGAGTTATCATAATTATTAATCTATCCAAATGGTTTTATTTGACAAACACTAGGCCTTGTAGCCTCTTTGTTCTAATCAGTTCCTATTCATAAAACAGCAGGAGTTTGCTGTAGCTACCAGGGTTATGATACTAAACAAAAATAAGAGAGGAAAAAGGAGAAAGGACTTATGGCTATTAAATATTGAAGTCCAACCAAACAGCGTTTTTAATAAAAACTCGAAACCTAATAAAAGATAATCGATCAGATTTCTAAAACACTATAATTCAGCTCTCCTAAGCCCTGCATCGCGGCATGTGCACTTTTAAGTAATATATATATAATTAACATGATATCAATTAATGATTCTTTAAGTGATGTTAATTGTTAATACAAGTCAATTATTAATGCCATCATGGGTAATGTTAATTGATTAGGATTTAGGAGAACGATTTTAGAGATAAAATAACATAACTTTGAGAGCTGTAATCAAAGACTCTTTATGTGACTATCAATTGTTCTGTAAAGAACTAATGTTAACTACATTTTTTCATATATGTTGATTTTTGGCATATGCTAATAATGTTTTTAAGTAGAAATTATAATTTACCATTGACGCCTATTCAGCCTTAGCCCCTATGAAAATATGCGCACACCTTACCATGTGCCTCATTTTGTGCATAATACCTTACCAACTTGGTTTAGAAAAGCATTAAGGGCTTACTACACATTCAGAGTTATAAAACTAAAAAATTGGTTATACATGACAGTTTTTCTAATTCTTTATCCTTAAACATAAACATATTTATTAGCTATAACACACTTATAAGATAGCCGTAGTCGAGGCGCTATGGGGAAAAAAAAATATATAGCGCCCCCCCAACACCGCTACGGGGGGCTCCATGCTACAAAAATCAAGTTTTGGCGTGACTTAGGTAACGTCCGGAAGAAAAAAAGCCCACCAATCAGAGCATGACACCTCACATTCTCTCTCTTTTTTATTATTATTTTATTGTTTTTTAATTTAAAAGATATAATAAAATAATAATAGGGGCTTTATATATAAAGCCCCACCACTACACCCCCCCTTTTCAGTTTCCCTCTCCATGCTGACTCAGCAGCCACGTGGACCAATCAGGAAGAGGGGCTCCAATATGGAGCCCCCCACTACACATGGTCTAACATTGATACAAAAAAGAGAAACATCAAGACCTGAAACTATAAACATTGGATACAAAAGCAGGTGTCCTAAATGTTCTTTAACTCAAAACCAATTTTAAGATAACCAAAAGTACATCTTTGGTACATTTAATATGTCAGATCTCGATTTTCTCAAATATTGAAAAACTTATGGTTCTCATTATTGTGTTCTAACTTCTAAAACAACAAATTCTACAAATTGCTCAGTTTGTACAAAATCAGCCTTAACACATCCTCAATCCTCATTCAGCCATTAAAAGTTGTCGGTTCAACACTTAATCTCAACCTTCTAACTTCAAGTAATATGGTCCAAGAAATTAAGTATTCATCCACATTATTTGCAACTCCAACTTATCAAAAAATAAAGATTACTAATTAGTAATTACTATAAATCTAAAAGTATATGAAACCCTATCTTTGTCGGAGGTTATTAGATACCTTGTGTCCTTGTTCAATATCCCCAACAGAATGAAGTTAAGTCAAGTTAAGATGTTGTATTTCCTTTGATTGAAGAATATAAAATTTGTAATTTTATACCAAATTAAACTAAGTAGTTTATAATGGTTGTAAAATCGTACCTAGCCTCTAATTAGTCACTGACTAATCGCTAGTCGAAGGTTCAACGATAATTTACATCTAATCGCCTCATTAATCAGGTCAACAGTGGTCAAATCCGGTCCTAATCACCAAAACTCCATGGCAATCTAACCAAATTCCGACCAAACATGTAAATTCCGTAGACTAATCATATCTACTTCAAATACGGTCACATGACTACTTAAAAAAATTACATATAAAGATGTGTGTATATTACATATAAAACTGAAAATTACATTCAATATCCCAATCCTATTCATCTCGATTAATAGCTAGTCAGTACCGCAATTGTTGAGACCAGCCATGAATCCATATATAAATATAAACTAATTTATAAATTTAAATTATCAAGTGTTAGCACAAACCCTAATAATATTCTTATAAGATAAAAGCCCCAAACTTGAACATCAAAACATAAAAATAAAGCAAATCTAAGCATACCAACAACAGAACACAATAATATCAAGTCAAACCCATCAGGGTATTAATAAAAAATAAAAAGAAAGCAACTTTATAATCCATGATTGATAAAGAATGAAGGGTTTTTACCAGTTTTTAACAACAGGCAGCTTTTCTTGCATTCCTGACGACATTTCTTGGGCTTGCAACGGTCTTCTTTGAGGATGGCGATACGTGTCAATCGATCAGCCATTGATGAACAGATTGAGGCGTGTGGTTGGAAGACGATGATGAGAAGAAGGTGGTGTAGCAGTGGTTGTGTTGTAAGGTGATGAGAGCTAGGGTTCTATGGAGGATTGGTGTTATTTGGGGGTTTGTATTAATAGGTCCATCAATTTTACTTTATGTAACACTTTTTACCCATTAGTATACTTATTGTAACGTTTTCGTAATCGGACAGGATGTTACTGGACCGGTCAGACGGATGACATCATAAATATTACAAAAGTAAATAAGGTAAAATGGGAAGAATTTAATCAGTTTCAAGTTTGATCAGCTGCCCACGCTTTAAAACGGTTGTGATAACATGAACTGGCCTGTCTAACATCGCGGTTCCCGATCAGATCGGTCGTTCTGGTATTCAAAACACTACTTTATTTTCATATTTGGATTCCTTTCTCTAGGAAACTCAAGATACACATATTTTGGCCTTGTAAGTCATTTTCTAGCTTAAAAATATGCACAATTAAAGGTTAGATTCTTCTATGTCTCATTGTTTTACCTCGATTCTTTAGGTTTTCATCCAAATCCTTTTGTGATCACCATCTAAACACATTATGAATTTATAAGTTTCATAATCTTATGGAATTTGCCATATAAACGGTTAATTATGTATAGAAAACATGTTTAGTTTCAGCACATCATAAATGTATAACATTTAAAGTTTATTTTAGTTGTATGTTCATGCATTTGAATTTTTTTTTAATATTTTATGCTTTATTGAATATGAGTTAAATTTGGGTTTTGAACTTATTTGTGCATATGTAACACCCATGTAGTCTTTGTGCACACTCTGTGTTTGTAAATCTTATATAAACACAGTTATCCTACTAGAGATGATGGGTAGAGTTTCACTCTCACGTTTGATATTTCAAAGATGTGAAAGCCATAGATATCATGGTATTGGTTTGGGTGTTTAATTGGTAATTTGTCTTTCTGCATGGCGGTGCTTGCGAGCTTATACATTCAATAATAAGTCACGATGTACGTTTAACCTAGCAAGAAGATTTACATCATAAGCATAAATTTCTTTAAAATGTTTTAACTCCAGGTTATGCGGGGGCCGTGCATTTCTTGTCTTGCAAGTAAGTTCGTGAGCGATGTACGCTCGATGTGGTCTCTCGATCTTATGTGGATTATGGATAGTTTGCCCAATGTAGTCATCCTTATGGATGTCCTATTTACCTTACCATACCACTCTAATAACTTTAAACAATACTTAGAGGTGTTTGGGATTGCGTTTGAATATGATTTTTAGATTATTGCGTTTTGAAAACGCATATAATTAGTTTTTAATGTTTGGATTGCGTTTTGAAAACGCAGATAATCAGTTTTTTAGGCTACCAAAACGCAATAATCTATAAGCAGCTCCACCCCTGCTTTTCCAAAACGCATAATCTGTTTTGAATAATCAATCCCAAAACACCCCTTATTGAATCAGAGGGAATCTAAATCAAAGAGATAATTTAATTTTGATTAACCACCTCACCCATTTATGTTATGTTTTGTATGCTTTGTCTTTTTATTTTTGTTATTTTAGCCTTTAATAATACATACCATTTAATTTGACTAAACAACAACAAACAATGAGGAGTGTGAGCCACTTGTTCTTAAAAACCACTCTATACTACTACGGTACACCTGACTTATTGTGTGTAATGTATATCATTAAAACCATTTTTATAAATTTAAAACAAGATTTTGTTCAAGAAATTATTACACGCATCACCATCTAAAACCAGTCACATAGGGTAACGACTCAGCTGTGACTCAACTAAGACAATCCAAACACAAAGAACAGACAATACAATCAATAAAAAAAAACAGAATGCATAACAACTCTCTTCTATATTAGAAGAGACAGTTTAATAATTACCTGCTGCTAACATGCGCTGCCATGCGCCAATCCAGCCGCCAAATTGAAGAGCAATAGGCTGAATATTTTATTATCTTCTGTTGCCTTTAGGAGCAATATTTGTACAAGTGGTGAAACCTTCTGTTATTATTTTATTACTAAATAGGTAACCCAAGTGTTAACGTTGGTGTGGAACTCAATGGGTTGCGAGTATTTTTGTGAAACCCACGCGAGCATACCAGTCACTTAATGTTATTTTTTATGCCCACCAAACCCTCAACACAACAGGAGCTCCCGGCAGCGAACCACCGCCCATTGTGCGTAACATGTATGCACAACAGCGGCGCCCGCGATGAAGCGCGGACCAACTAACACCTAGTTACTAATTAGCAAAGAACATATTTTGTCAATACCAATCACGTCATACAATAAACTTGAATAGCAATCAGTTCAAACATTATTCATCCAAACATAGGTAGTCTAACAAGTTTAGTTACTCATGATGTCTAGAAACATAAGAAACTTAGAAAACTACAAACTGTCAAGAACATAAACCGAAAGATTGTCAAACAGAAACTGATCAGATCTTCAATCCATGTCCTCCAAACTTGCTCTCTTCTCCAAAATCTTCATTCTCCTTCGAAAACTACGTATCTGGTTCCACTTTTTCGCACCATTTTCTCTTCCAGTTGGCTTGTTTCTTCACCATCTCCTACAAATTATCAACAAATAGATACAAATTCCGTAACGAAAACCAATCGAAATATAAGGATAAATGCACCGAAAATAAATATAATTACAAGCGTATCAAATATCCCAACACTTAAACATTTGCGTGTCCCTAACTAAAATTTCATGCAAAGCACATCCAACACATCCTTAGATACGACTAACATCAAGCAAAACCGAATGCATGTCATCTCATAGTAAACACAAAATGTTAAAAATAAATAATCGCCAAAAACCCAGCTCTAGTCTATAAGTAACCAAGAGCACAAGAAAGGCACATCCGAACGAAAACTAGAACATTCTAAGTACAAGCATTAACTAGGATACCTAAAACTCTTTCAAACATAATAACTAGCAACCATGGTGCAAAAGCATTGACTAGAAATAAATATTACCACGATTTGCTGGCTTCGGTGGTGGATTAACTAGCACTAGCCAATAGAGTGCGACTCTTGTATCATGCAACATGAATAAAAAGATTAGTCATCCAGATAATAAAAGGATCCAGCAAGTTTCTGTTCTCTGTCCTTTGTTGAATTAAGCTTGTTGATTCTTGGTTGATAATTAGTTGGGTCGCGCCTAAATGTAATGTTGAGATGCTGTACCACACATCAAAAGACACAAGTTTTAAACTAGGTTAACAAATAATTGCATGAAAATGGCAAAAAGTTAGGAAATATGTAAAGCAACCCCCCCCCCCCCCCCCCCCAAAAAAAAAAAAAAAAAAATCTTGAAAAAGTAAGATCAACAAGCAAACTAACACGTATTTGATAACATGGTTTACGCGGCACATTAAAGGTGTATTAACAAAATGGTTTAGATAACAATCGAAATGGGTTTGGGTCAAGACGGTTGGGTAACTTTTACGTGCCTGCCCATAGCAGGCAAAACCTGGCTAACTTAGCTAATGTATTAGACATGATTTAAGAAGGTTGTATGACTTTTTACATGTTTTGTTTAAATAATCTACATGTTTGACTCAGATTTATATAAATGGAAATTGACACCACGGCCATTCCATACAACGAAGCTAGCGAACTAAGGCAGCACCCAACGGAACTTTAGTCTTTATGGTCAATAACACAAGCAAACAAGGATAGGACATACCGAACCATAAACAGAATCTCCAAAAAAAAAAATGCAACCCAGAACCAAATAAGATACTTTGTTTGCTTTTAATTTTTTTATAAGTGTTCTTAAAACATACAAATATGAACAGTTAAAGAAGCAAAGATGCTTACTGAAGCATGATGGTGAAAATCGACTAATGCGCAAATACGGATAATTGATATGTAAATAATAGAAAAATTGTATGTGTAGGTAAATTTATTTTAAATGAATATGGACTCATCCGAACAACGTACAAAATTAAACCTTATTGAAATAGATTAAGCATCCAGCCAAACCAAGAACCGATTATCTAACATAAAAGACCGCAAGCCACATTGTATGTCATCTATATTATTGGTACATGGTTCAAAAATAGAAAAATATAGGTGAAACATAAGCAAGATCCGTATCCTATATATGAGAAAGATTAAAATAGTAGCAAGCTGGGTTAAAATTTACCTCTTAACTGGTCACAGAAATAAAGTGTATACTGTATTCGCAATATAGAGATTTGTTTAAACTGTTTCGATTAAAGCTTTTATAATTGATTATGGGGTTGGATTACCCAAACCAGTCCCATTGCCATCCCTACCTACCCGTCCATTTTGCCACGTTAAATAAAACAAAGTTAAAATAATAGTCAGTGTTACTTACCGATAAGAAGAGATTCATTCCAGTTAATAAAGATTGAGGTGCATTTGCAACACAATCAACAGATGGTGTCCCTTCATAAACGATTACTCTATCTGCTAGATAAGTTGCCATTATGAAATCATGTTCAACCACAAATGCAGTCCTTCTTAGTATGTCGTATAAATCTCTTTATAACTTTTGAAGCCATTATACGCTGCTCGGAATCAAGGTATGCACTTGGTTCATCAATCAGGTATATATCAGCAGGCTACAATCAAAACACAAAAACGCCAAATAAAGTCACGTTGACAATATTTAGAATCAAAACAATGGTTGTTAATAAAACTGATATAAACATTAAACAAAATATTAAAAAAAAAAACAGAGAGAATTTATCACCTTGCCAAGACACAAACACAATGCAACTCTTTGCAATTCTCCACCAGAAAGATTGACAACTTTTTGATCCATTAGCTGGTCTATTTGAAGAGGCTTCACCACGTCGGAAACAAACTGAGGATCCATATATGGGCCACGAATCTTTTGTTGTAGCAAATGCCTGACTGAATCATCCCCAACTTATGTTGCATGGAAACGGCTGATAGGTGCCGTCCCCCGTACCCGAAACTCGCCGGGGACGGAAGCGTGTACGGGGACGGGGGAAACGTCTCCAGGCCGCTTCTTGACCGATTCGAAAAGTCAAAGGGCGTTTCTGATTTCGTTTCTGGATTTGGGGACGTTTCTTGACCTCTTTGAAGATTAATTGAGGCTATTTAGAGCTAGTTTCTGGTTGGGTGGATCTGAGAATGTAAGTTTTGTTCCTTCATCCAGTGGGATCTTGTATTTTAACCTGTTGACGATTACTTATAACGAAAATGAAGAAAACTGTAAACAATTGCTCACTGGTTTTTGTTTCCGATTTGAATTTGATGGTTGGAGATCTGCAACTTTCAACGAAGAAGATGATGCATATTTTTATATTAGAAAAATATAAGGGTAATTTTATAATTATTTAGAGCATTCACAACCCACCCATCAAACCTTCCCTCATCTTTAAAATTTAAAAAATCCTACTAAAACCACACTACAACCCATCCACCATTTTATACCCCATCTTTATATTATGAAATTTGTTATCCTAGCTTTTCATATATAAAAAGCTACTATTCACCTTCCACCAAATTATTGTGAGTGTATGAAAACGAGAAATATAATAAAATATGTGTTTGTGAGTAAGATAAAGATAAAAATGGTGGATGGGATGTGGGAAGTTTTTTAAAATAAGAGATAAATTTTAAAAGTGTGATTTTTAGTTAAATTATAGGGTAAAAAAATGGTGGATAGGATGTGAATGCTCTTAACCCATAATAAAAATCTGAAGAGGGGTCACTGTCATTTCCCATTTCCCAGTAAACACTTTCTTTTCAAATGCCCATGCTTTAATTTGTTTTCAAATATTAAATGCAATAGTACTAGATACTTAATTATAATTATTATTATTATTAGTTATTAGTAATACTAATTTAACCACTGATGCAACCGAAACGTCCTGGTTCACGTTTCCATGTTGTGGATATGATTTATTAGGTTGTAATATTTTAAAAATAAGTAAACTTTATTTATAGCTAAAATTTTAAAACCAAAGGTATTTTGTACTGGAGCGTATGAATATATTTTGGGGTTTGTGGTACTTTATCTATAATATATATTAATTTTTTTATGTATTTATTTCCGTACCCGTGCCGTACCCGTTTCTTGATTTTTTGAGTTTTGCCGTTTCCCGTTTCCGTACCCGTACCCGTTTCCCGTTCCCGTACCAGTTCCCGTGCAACATCAGACCCCAACTGAATTAAGAGATTTGGGACTGATCTCTTGAGGTTTGTAAGAGACATTCAACTCGGGTATCTCTGACTCAGAACCTTCCACAGTATCAGGCTTTAGTTTACCAGCCTACAAATATGATGAATACAGCTAAGGCACCCAACATAAATATGATATCTATCCTTTTCAAATGAATCGGTCGATTCACGTTATGTTCTATCTTTAACACATCAAAGTGGTAAAATAAAAAGAAATAAAAAAATAAAATAAAAAAGCTAAAGGAAACGCGTCAAACGGTTGAATGTCACCCAAAAGAATTGCAAATATCCCTAACAAAACATGCAAAATTGCATGCTTACCCAAAACATAAATTCCTATTGCATAATGTACAAATTCTGTTAAAGCGTGTTTTGATAAATATGCACCCCCCCTGGTCCCCCAAAAAGACCTCATGTATCCTTTTATCAGGAAAAAAGCAAATTCTAACTGGAATTATATACTTTCTGTAATCATGTTTAAACAGTACTATTTCTTGTCTCACCAGCATACGAATAAACGTTGTCTTCCCAGTTCCATTTTCACCAAGCATTACTATGATCTGAGAGTCAGTGAATTCACCCTTAGTTATTTCAAGTTTGAAACCACCTCGCGTTTTAGACATAGTGGGATATCTATAGCGCGCATAGGTTTCAATTTCTTTCAGCAGTCTCCTGTGGCGTCTCAGCTACCTTATTCCCCATAGAGCATAGAGAAGAAAAAGTCAGTTCAAACTCAATCAACGATATTGAAGATAAAATTCTGATCATGGTGATAAAATACTGTTAAAATGTTACCTTAAAAGTAAAAGATTCTTTACGAAAACGAAGGTTTTCTGTGGGCACATACCCTTCCAAAAAGATATTAATTCCTTCTCTAACAGAGAAGGGTAGTGTCACCACACCATATGCACCAGGCTTCCCATAGAGGCAGCAAATGAAGTCTGAAAGATAATCGAGCACACTTAAATCGTGTTCCACAACAATCACATAGCTGAAATTAGAACGAAATCAAATTATTAGTATTAAGCATCTTAACGTCATAAACAGTGATGATAAAACTCAAATCAATAACTTATAAATGGGTCGATTCAGGTTGTGTTCCATCTCAAACGGGTCAAATTGAAAACGTTAGCTAAAGTGAGTATGTGTCCTACAAGTTAATAGTAACCCAAGGTTTATTTTCAACGCATTCAACATCCTAAATAGTTTTTTTTTTTCAACGAATTAGATTGTTATTACTATAATAGATTAATAGTGTTTTTGTAATCATGATCCACATTAGTTATTTAAAAAAACATAAAACGGACAAAAACGTGTGTATAGGTCAAGCATAGAAAAAAATGCACCATTTCAACCTACATCCGTTTTGACCCAAATTCATTTTGGCTTTTCCCAAGCCTTCATGACCACCCGTCATCTTGCCATCTCCTTTCATAAACCAGAAAGCCAACTAAAGGATTGCAAACATAAGTACAATAACCTGTTAGGTCTAAGTAAAGATCTGATAACTTGGGCAGCCTTAAGCCTTTGTTTGACATCAAGATAACTTGAGGGCTCATCAAACATATAAATCCCAGCATTCTGCATGGCAACAACAGCAATTGCAAACCTCTGAAGCTCTCCACCAGATAGAACTCCAACATTACGATCGATAACCTGATTCAGCTCAAGATCAACACAAAGCTCTGCCTTCACATTTCTCTCATCTTTCCGGTCAAGAAATTGTCGAACATTCCCTTTAACTTCTTTTGGAATATGATCAACATACTGTGGTTTTATGATTGCCTATTATCACAAAAGAAAATTACTTAGAAAATAACATTATTGTGAAATTAAATTGTGTGTGTAAAGCAGGACATCCATTTAGATCAGCTTCAAAAAACAAAAGGCACCTTTACATTATCTTCAAGAATGCGTTTAAAGTAGTTTTGCAACTCAGATCCTCGAAAGTAAGCTAAAATTTCTTGCCAATCTGGAGGGTTCTGAAAAAAAAAAAAAATATTTAACCACTAATTAGTACCAATGTCCAAACAAAGGTAACAAAAATAATCATACCACCAACAGAAAAAGATTAAAGATAAAGGATCAACAGATTTACGTTAAAGCGGCCCAAATTGGGTTTCAACTTTCCAGACAATACTTTAAGAGCTGTAGACTTCCCAATTCCGTTTGTTCCGACCAAACCAAGAACTTGCCCGGGTCTTGGGACAGGCAACCTGCCATCAAAAGTTTTAGAAGTCATTGTTCTATGTAAACAGTAGAGGTAACAAAATTAACGGATCGGCCTAGTTGGATTATAGGTCAAAGGTTTCAAATTAGTGTCAATATACAAAATATATTCTTTCAGTAACAAGTAACTTTTTAAATATAACAATACCGAAAGTTTTAAACATTATAGGTAAACTTTAGGCTACTTCAACCGAGTTGGCCCAATTAACCCATTTGCTTTCGAGCGAATATCTATTATTTTATCCGTTTGATCTGTTAAAAATAAGTCATGAGTGAAATTAACCCATTTATAAGTTATAACCAAATGGGCTGGTGTTGCCACTTGCCACCTATCGCAAATAGCAACACTTGTGTAGCAAAGCAGAGTGGTTTGCTAACCTGTGTAATTTGAAGGTATTGGCTCCATAACGATGAGTTGTATCCTTGTCCAAATCATTCGGTAAATTAATGATCTCAATTGCATTGAATGGGCATTTCTACATATTCAAAAGAAAAAATAATATGCTCAAGCCATGTTTAGTGTTGGTGAGAGTCTAAGCGAGAGCAATGCGAAGTAGAAACACATGGTATACAAACCTTAACACATATACCACACCCTATGCAAAGCTCCTCCGAAATAAACGCCATCTTTGATTGTGAACTGACCTCAATACATAGCTTACCTGCAGAAAAAGAAAAGAAAAATCAATGCTAACTATAAAAGATCTTTTGACCTATAAGTCTTGAATGCATAACCATTAACAGTAAGTAATTGACATCAATTCATTGTGATTGTAGTCAGAGTCGCAAAGCGCACAGGATTGGCTTCGCCTAAGCACAAGGCGCAAAAAAACAACACACACGAAACGAACAAGTGCAATAATAGGGAAAGAAAGTATATGTTTGGTTTTCTAACTATTAAAGGCAATCATTTATAATTTATAATTTATAATTAGTCAAAATCCTTCTAGAAGGTCTCTCCATAATTGTAGCCTTAATATATTATTCCATTTAATACTTGGCTGTAAATCCTCTATTTCCTTTTCTATGTATATTATCACAGGCTATATATATGCCTTTGTAATTATGTATCAATCATGCCTTTGAATAATATTCATCAAGATTTATTATGTATCAAGAGCATTACACTCATACGAGTTTTGATCCTGCCTGAATTTTTTTTTTTTCTACGATCACCATCCTATATTTTTCCCATCACCGCCAAACTCCGATCATCTTCATGGCTCCAACTACTGTTGTTCAACTCAATGCCGCTACCAATTTTAACACCACTCTAACCAACGATAACTTTCCAGTGTGGCGCAAACAGGTCTATTCCACCTTAATCGGGATGGATCTTGTTCACTTCATCATCGGAACCAAACCTGTTCCGGCGGAATTCCTAGACGTCGAATCCACAAAACCAAACCCAGAGTATTACACCTGGTACCGCCAAGATCAAATAATTCTAGCAGCTCTTCTCGGTAGTTGTTCGCCCGCAATTCAACCAATGATCGCATCCGCTGACACCGCTCGTGACGCCTGGGAACGTTTGACAACCAGCTTTGCAAACCCGTCTCGATCCAGAATCATATCTCTCAAGTCGAAGCTCGCATCCAATCCGAAAGGAACTCGCCCGGTCGCTGAATACCTTCGTCACATGAAGTCGATAGCCGATGAACTTGCCTTGGTCCAACACCCTGTGAAAGATGAAGATCTTATGGTACATATTCTTTGTCAATTAGGAGATGATTTTAAGAATATTGCAACCTCACTTCGTCTACTTGAGTCAAAAATCACCTTCCCCGAACTCTTTGAGAAGTTGGTGGATTTTGAAAGGGAACTTCATAACACACCAGTTCCATCACTCACGCCCATGACCACGGTTAACTACACCCACAAACAAGCCAGATCAGGTTCCAGACAAGGTGCCGACCGTCGATATAATCAAGGCAACTTCAACAACAAATCTCGCCATCCGTCGTCAACCGGCTCTAACTACAATGGTGGTAACCGTGAACAACGTAATATTGTCTATTGTCAATTTTGTAGCTTTGCAGGGCATGAAGCAAAAGAGTGTAGGAAGCTGGCCAGATTTCTTCGTGAAAATCAAGTTCAAATAGGAGGTTCCATGACTCCAAATAAGGCCTCACCCACTGCTAATGTCACTACCTCATCGTACATGTTCGATACCGGCGCCTCAAATCATGTTGATCCAGAGCGTACATCTTTTCATTCCGTCTCCGAGTATGGTGGACCCGATGAAATTGTCCTCGGCAATGGTAATACTCTCACCATAACTCACATTGGTCAATCATATCTTCCATTGTCAAACGGTTCACTTTCGTTAAAAGATGTCTTATGCGTCCCGCATTTTAAAAACAAACTCATTTCCGTTGCCAAATTATGTAAAACTAACCATGTTTCTGTGGAATTTTTTCCCACTCATTTCTTTGTCAAGGATCTACGCACGGGGGCACGCCTAATGCGGGGAGAGAACTACCTTGATGTCTACTATGCAAATCTTCCTTCGTCGCCTCAAATAAATGCGGTGTCCACTACATCAATCATTGATTGGCACCACAAACTTGGCCATCCGTCCATTCCAATTTTCAAAAAGATAGCCATATGTTTAGGTTTAAATTTCAAGTTTCACAATTTTCATTGTAATTCATGTTCCATCAATAAAAGTCATAAAACTCCATTTGGGCCAAATTCGTTTACCACTACCAAACCGTTACAACTAATTTATTCAGATGTTTGGGGTCCGGTGGAAAAATCAATTGATGGTTTCACTTATTACGTGATCTTTGTCGACTTTCACACTAAATACATTTGGTTATATCCATGAAGCATAAATCCGATGTCTCTATCTTATTCCCTCAATTCAAAGTGCTTGTTGAAAAATTTTTCAAACACCCTGGTTTCACTTTTTACAGACAACGGTGGCGAATACATTGGTTTGACCACCTACCTTCAATCCCAAGGCATTTCTCACTTCACTACCCCACCCCATACACCAGAACAAAATGGTGTTGCCGAACGGCGCCACCGACATATTGTAGAGACCGCTTATCTCTACTTCACTATGCTCGTCTTCCACTCTCGTTTTGGACGCATGCGTTTCAAACCGCCGTCTATCTAATAAATCGTTTACCCACACCAACCATTGACTTTAACACCCCATACACTCTTCTTTTCAATAAAAAAACCAACCTACACCAAACTCAAACCTTTTGGATGCCTTTGCTATCCGTGGCTTCGCCCGTATGCAAAATCCAAACTTCACCCCCGCTCCGAACGTTGTATTTTTCTTGGTTACTCACCCTCTAAATCGGCCTTTAAGTGTTATGATCCTACAAAACATCGTCTATATCACTCTCGCCATGTTGAGTTTGTGGAATCACAATTTCCCTATCACCATGATTCCATCCCCCCTGTTCCTTCTGTAGACGAATTTTTGGCATTTCTACCTCACCATTTCTTCCTACACACTCAACATCTAGCTCTCAACCCACTTCGGGACCCATTCCTGATTCTCTCCTTCCACCTAACATTTCTTCGGACCCATGTTCCCTGGCCCAATCAACCTCTCCAACAACCCATCCTTCCTTAATCCCAAACCCACAACCTTCCACAACCCAAACCGAATCTATTGCTTCCACCAACGCAGCCCACATCTCAACGACACTGACCACACCACTCCCACAACCCAAAACGAGCCCATTACTCCAAATGAGCCACTGCCTCAGACCACTCTTCACCATCGACCCAACCATCCTCTCCTGTCACCCCTCTACCTACTCATTCCACAACAAATACTCCAGTCTCTCCTTCACCACCGCCCTCTACCACCATCCCTTCACACCGTCAACGAAAACCAAATTCCAAATACTTCAACTCAAAATTTGTCAACTCGACTACTCTTCATCCGATCCCACCATCACTTGAACCCACAACCCACACCCAAGCCTTGAAAGATCCTGAATGGCGCAAAGCAATGGACCTAGAATTCAATGCTCTTCTTAAGAACGCCACGTGGGAACTTGTTCCACCATCGCAACACAACTCAATTGGCTGCAAATGGGTGTTTCGCATTAAACGACGCCCGGATGGATCCATTGACAAATATAAAGCTCGTCTAGTTGCTAAGGGATTTCTTCAAGAATATGGTAAGGACTATTTTGAAACTTTTAGTCCGGTCTCTAAACCGGTTACCATTCGCACAGTCCTCACCATTGCATTGTCCCAAAACTGGACTCTACGTCAACTTGATGTTAACAATGCCTTCTTGCACGGCACTTTACATGAAGATGTGTATATGTCCCAACCACCCGGATATGTACACCCGGACTTTCCCAATCATGTTTGCCGTCTTCGTAAGTCTCTCTACGGCCTTAAACAAGCGCCTCGTGCTTGGTATTTGGAACTTACTAAGTTTCTTTTACTCCTTGGTTTTAAAAAGTCCTTGGCTGATCCTTCTTTATTTATCTACAATCACGGGGGCATTGTGTGCTATTTTCTAGTCTACGTTGACGATATTGTCATCACTGGCAATACAACTTCATTTGTTCACAAAATCATTCATGCGTTATCTGAAAAGTTCTCCATTAAGGACCTCGGTATGCTGCATCACTTTCTTGGGATAGAAGTCATTCCAACTGTCAACGGTCTTTTTCTATCTCAACATGCTCATATTCAGAACTTGCTTACCAAGTTCCGCATGGATGGGGCCAAATCCGTCGCCACCCCTCTCAGTTCCACCGAAACTCTCTCCCTTGTTGATGGCTCGTCTAAAGTTGACCCTACACCATATCGACAACTTGTCGGGTCTCTTCAATATCTTGCTTTCACTCGACCTGATGTGTCCTTTGCTGTCAACAGGCTATCACAATACATGCATGCTCCTACTGAACGTCATTGGCAGGCGTTAAAACGTGTCCTTCGGTATCTCAAGGGAACCATTCATCATGGTTTGTTTCTTAATCGTGACACTCGTCTTGATCTTCAAGCCTTTACTGATTCTGATTGGGGCGGAATTGGTGATGGGGGACGGTCTACTACTGCTTACATAATCTATCTCAGGTCCAATATCCTTTCTTGGCGTTCCTCACGTCAAAAGTCTGTCTCTCGCTCTTCCACCGAAGCCGAGTATAAGGCATTAGCAAATGGTGCGGCTGAACTTTCGTGGGTCCAAAACTTACTGTTGGAGCTTGGTTACTCTATGCCTAAATCGCCTACACTTTTTTGTGACAATGCTGGGGCAACTTACTTGTGTGCAAATCCAGTCTACCACTCGCGTATGAAACATGTGGCTCTAGACTACCATTTTGTTCGTGAAAAAATTGCAAATGGCTCATTACGTGTTCAACACATCCACTCTGA
Organism: Ambrosia x helenae; assembly: GCA_030844895.1. Lineage (NCBI taxonomy): Eukaryota > Viridiplantae > Streptophyta > Magnoliopsida > Asterales > Asteraceae > Ambrosia > Ambrosia x helenae. Next base: position 20,011 of record JAUTDX010004012.1, read on the forward strand.
AGATCAACTAGCTGATGTGCTTACGAAACCACTGGGACGCGGACCGTTTCTTCGTCTAAGATCCAAGATTGGAGTCTCCGATGAATCCTCCATCTTGCGGGGGCATATTAAAGGCAATCATTTATAATTTATAATTTATAATTAGTCAAAATCCTTCTAGAAGGTCTCTCCATAATTGTAGCCTTAATATATTATTCCATTTAATACTTGGCTGTAAATCCTCTATTTCCTTTTCTATGTATATTATCACAGGCTATATATATGCCTTTGTAATTATGTATCAATCATGCCTTTGAATAATATTCATCAAGATTTATTACTAACAACCCTTTATTACTAAAAACAATGAAATAAAATAAGGAATAAAAAGCCATTCACATGACCATGCACTACATCTCCACACATACACTCTTCACCATGCACGTAACAATATAACACTCAATCCAGAAACCTGAATATCAGTATATATTATCAAAACTACAACAAACCGAAGCCGACGCAATACAAAACATAAAAATAAAGCAAGTCTATCGTACCAAAAGTATCAATTCAAAAGTTTGAAAACCAAACACGAGGTAGAATTTAACAAGGTTACCAGTTTTAACAACAGGACAGCTTTTCTTGCATTCCTGGCGACACTCCTTGGGCTTGCAACGGTCTTCTTTGAGGATGGCGATACGCGTCAACCGACCACCCGCCATTGATGAAAAGATCTATCAACAACTTGCAGTTGAGAGGACTATATAATTCCAAGGAGGGAGGATTAATTTGCTATTACGAGAATACTTAATATACGTTGTTATTATTATTATTATTATTATTATTATTATATATAGCTGGAGATACATTAATATTACTTGTTAAACAAGCCTAACACTAATTATTTTATGAATTGATAGCCACTAATAGATGATATAATTTAGGAATATATATTTTATTCATGTGATGTATATTATTATTATTATTATTATTATTATTATTATTATTATTATTTATTATTATTATTATTATTATTATTATTATATCTCTCCTCTATTATAGGAGATCGAAACAAATCAATAGAGATTAAGGCATCCAGATTATTACTCTTTCAATCACAATGAAAGAAGAGGAAGATTGAAGGAATAGTGTTATCAGTAACGAGGCCTTGTTATTGTTTAAAAGAGAGGTATTGGGAGGAGTTTACGGATGGAGAATCGTAAGAGACTGCTACACAAGTAACTGGTTCGCGACGTCAAAACTGGGATGAAGCGGCCGGCGTGTTGTTCAAGGCCACAAGCAATGATCCGATCAGCGGTTTGTTAAACTCATCGGTTTAAATATGGGGTATGTTTAAAGATTAGGGATAAGGAGGTTAATTATTGTTATTATTGAGTGAATGAATACTAATCATACAAACTCCTTCTATCTATCCCTATTACAATCTTTAACTAATTTTCCCGCCAAAAGTACCAACCTTTAACTACTAAGACCAACTGTTGACTTTTACTTTGACTATTATCTTGACTTTTATTGACTCAACTATTGGACTATATGAAGGGAAAGGGAAAATTGCGAAAATAGCCTTTGACCCGAGGAAATTGCGAAAATAGCCCCCTCAACCGTCTTGGGAAAGACGGCTCACACTTCCCGAAGCACCTCAGGCGACTTTAAGTTCAAATTTACTACGGACCAATTAATTTCCGCCACGTCATCACCCACCCACTCTCTCTCCTTCTCTCCTTCTCTCCTCATTAATTATCTCAGTCTCTCTCTCCTCTCTCCTCACTTTCTTTCTCCTCTCTCTCTCCCTTTCTCTCATCTCTCTCTCTCTCTGTCTTCCCAAAAAAAAGTCGAAGGTTGTTGTTAAGGGAGAACAGTTGCAGACATGGAGATTAAAGAATATGGTATAACTCATATCATGCATATAATAAACGCTCTAAAATAATATGCATCGATCTTCTCTTGTAAACAACCTAATATCAAAACTAATCAAGTGTTTAAAATCCCTTTTCTTTTAAAATTCAAATAGAAAATTTCAAGTCAAAGCATTTATACTTACAGATTTGAAATATTGTTTCTTTTTAAGCGTTAATTAATAAAAAAATAAAAATTACATGATTTTAGTTTGTTCAGAAAAATCTTTATTAAAGTCGCCTGAGGTAATTATTTTCAACTGCTCCGAGGTAAAGTCGCCTGAGGTAATAAAAAAATATTTGTTAAAGTCGCCTGAAGGAGAGAGGCAGTAAAGGTAATTATTAATTAGGAGAGAGAGTGGGTGGTTGATGACGTGGCGGAAATTAATTGGTCCGTAGTAAATTTGAACTTAAAGTCGCCTGAGGTGCTTCGGGAACTGTGAGCCGTCTTTCCCAAGACGGTTGAGGGGGCTATTTTCGCAATTTCCTCGGGTCAAAGGCTATTTTCGCAATTTTCCCCTATATCAATACCACTCTCCCTTAAGATGATCCTTGGATCAAATAATGGAAAAGCATCTGCAATCTTGTTAGCTTCTTCCCATGCAACATCCTCTCGTTCAGTGCTACTCTATTGTACTAACCACAAAATGAACATCTTATTCCTCTTTTTGACCATACGAGTATCCAAAACAGCAACTGGAAATCTTGAGGGGTCTGTTGCATTAGTTCTTGAAGAATTCACAAGAGGTACTGGTCCTACGCACTTCTTTAAGTGAGAGACATGAACAATTGGATGGATTTGAACATGAGCTGGTAATTCTAAGGTGTAAGCAACAGAACCCACCTTGGCAACAATTTGAAAAGGGCCAAAAAACTTGGCTGCTAGCTTTTGGTTGACCCTTGCTTGGACTGAAGACTGTCTGTAAGCTTGTAACTTCAAAAATACCCATTGGCCCACTTCAAAAACTCTCTCAGACCTGTGTGCATCTACAATTGTTTCACTCGGTTTTGTGCTACATGTAAATTGTTCTTAAAAAGCTGAATAACATTTCCCTGGCAGTTAAACTCCTATCAACCACCTCAACATTACTTTCCCTTGGCAAATAAGGAATGTGAACTGCAGGAGAACGGCCATATATGATCTCGAAGGGTGTAGCTTTGGTGGCAGTATGGTGGTTAGTGTTGTACCAATATTCAGCTAATGGTAACCACCTACTCCAATTCTCTGGTTGTTGGAAACACATGCTTCTTAAATGGTTTTCCAAACACCTATTTAATACCTTAGATTGTCCATCTGTTTGCGGGTGATATGAACTTGACATCGGCTGTTTAACACCCTGCAAAGCCATCGGTTCCTTCTAAAAGGTACTTGTAAAAACTGTCTCTATCAGAAACAATGGACTTAGGATTACCATGCAGCCTATACACATGATCAAGGTAGAGTTGAGCAACTTCAACTGCTGTAACCTATCCACAATGACCCATATGACATTCTTACCATTAGATCTAGGCAACCCTTTAATAAAATCCATTGCAATATCCTCCCAAACCCCTTGTGGTACAAGTAAAGGCTGTAGTAGCCCAGGATAGGCCACAATTTCACTCTTGCATTGCTGACAGACTAAACAATATTGGATATAACTTGTGACCTCTTTCTTCATTTTAGACCAGTAAAATAACCTTTTAGTTATGTTAAGAGTAGCTTGAATACCAGAATGACCACCTTGAGAATCATGCAGCCATTGAAGGATTGTTTTTCTTAATTCAGGTACCTGGCCCACAACCAGTTTGCCTTTTCTTCTCAATTCACCATTGGAACAATTGTAAATAGGGTGTGATGATGGATATTGTTGTAACTGCTGAATCAAAGTCTGCAACTGTGGGTCTTGAGTCCAGGAAGCTGTGCTTTGTTGTAACAGGTGAGTTGTAGAAGTTCTCCATGAGTTACTCTTGAAAGGGCATCAACAACCTTATTCTCTACTCATTTCTTATACACAATTTCATATTGAAGACCCATCAACTTAGATAACCATTTTTGTTGGAAAGGTGTGGCTACCTTGTTTTCAAGTAGGTGTTTGAGACTTTGCTGATCAGTCTTGATAACAAAAGGTTTGCTAATCAAGTAAGGTTGCCATTTTTGCACAGCATGTATAATGGCCAACAATTCTCTCTCATAGGTTGAAAGAGATAAGTTTCTTGGTGACAATGATTTACTGATAAAGGCAATATGGTGCTCTTTTTGCATCAGAACTCCTTGGCCATGGACGATGTAGTGAAGGTGAGTAGGACCGTCATTCCGGACAGATAGCTGACTACAACATCCCTTACGTTCATCGCCACCAGGAAGTCCTCCATTCTACATAACCTCGCAATATTTTTCACCTTGCCGATTAGTGAACATCTACCCAGAGCGTATTGAACCTGATGAATCTTATTAGGAATGAACACCGTGCTTCTGCTCGAGTTTCGTTGGATGGCCAGAAAGTGGTTGTCATCTCCCCATACCGGCTTTACTGTTTGATTGTCTTGATTAGAGACCCTCCCCTCGTTATACTGTTGTCCGTGGGTATCAGACCGATGGAACTCCTGTAGTCTAGGACCCTGGAACTCAGAGCGTTGGAACAAAGGTGGTTGAAGTCTGTCTTCTTTCTTGAACTTTGCAACATTAACATGAAGCTTCCAATCCCCAAAGTTGACTCTAGATAATGCCTTGACCATCTCTTCTATGTTCTTAACATCATCGAAACGTACAAATGCAAAATATCTCCCAGTCTTGTCCTTTCTTTTTGGAAGATAAGCATCAGACATTTTCCCGCAACATTTGAATTCTCTCCATAAAGTCCCTAGGGTACAGTTGTTTGGAAGATTTGAGATGAAAAAGGTGGTAGTAGTCGCCCCATGTTGATTCTCCTCTGTCCTTTGATGGTTTCTTTTCCTCCGTCTTTGAACCTCCCACTCTCTCTCCTCACTCTCTCTCATTTTTAGTAGATGAGTGAAGTGCCTTGTTAACGTAAAAAACAAATATTAAACTTGTCTTATAAGAGTTTGCATGCAATAATTGCAATGTCAATCCATAGGTCAATTACCCAGTTCAAAATGCTTCATACTCCCGAGGACGAAAATTAGGTTCAACAATTTCTAAGCTTGTAAATATTTGATTTTCCTTCTAGAAATATAAATTCGAGTCAAAACCGCCAACATGTAATAAGACTATAAAATACCAAATATCCATAGGTACACTCTCATCCATATATGGCTGTTCACGAGCCGAGCCGATCTGAACGGAGCTTTGCTCGTGCTTGGCTTGTTTACAAACCGAACCGAGTAGAGCGGCTCATTTATAATCGAGCCAAAAACAGAACGAGCATTCTTCGAGCGAAAATTTTCTGAGCGAGCGCCGAGCGATAATCGAGCGAAGAATAATATGGACGATTATAAAATTGGGATGTTTCCTTTGATGTTTTCATTGTCGGCTAACAACTAAGGTCAAAATGTCCGATGATAACACTAATATTGAGATACCAGTGTCCAAAGATGAGGCTTAGATTGAGGCTGGCGAGGTTTTGAGCATACGTCAGACAACAATTGTTGTATTGTGACGTTGGTGTGATATCAAGTGACAATTAGCGATGGACGACTATTAACATAAAGAAGTCAAGACTGTCACCTCCTGACTTGTTGTTTTACTATTAAATCTAATGTTAATTTTTTATTGTGTTAAGTGGGTTAGTTATAATTTGTTTGCATATACTGATTTAAATCCAATATAATCTTATATATAAAGCCATAAATTTATCTGTAAATTGTGTGTATATTTATTATTATATAAATAAAAATTTATTCGAGCCGAACCAAGCCGAGCGTGCCTTTGCTCGTGCTGGCTCATTTACAAACCGAACCGAGCCGATCGGCTCATATACCACCGAGCGAAAAATCGAGCGAGCAATTTCCGAGCAAATTCCGAGCGAGCGGCAAGCAATCGGCGAGCGCCGAGCGTTTGAACAGCCCTACTGATCCATATAGCAACTAGGTACCGACGAAAAAACAAACACAATTTTACAACAAGAGATCATAATTAACAATACTCAATTCCATTCTTCATACATTTCATAGTTTTAGTGAAAACATATAATTAGAAAGACTCTCTCAAATTAGTGGTAGACCCCGGAATTTTTTTCCAATTGGGTCTTATTTTTTCAGCGTTGAGATTTTTTTTTTGCAACCAAATGATTATAATTTTCGAACTGGATCGGGGCGAGGAACATAATAAAATACAATATCATAATAAAAAAATGTAACACCCCGAGATTTCGTTTCGTCTAAATACGCCATTAGGCGTAATTGATAAAATAACAAAAAGATTTTAATGGTGGGTGTTATTTTTTTTAACACCAAGTAAAAACGAGGCTAAACCCATTACTAGAGACTAATCTATACATCTAATAAAACAAAGTCTATGAGGACACTTGGCACTCTCATATTGCACCTCAATTCCTCTCTTTTCCCATATTGTGCCATGTGTCCTCTTCTTTTTTAAAAAATAAAAAATAGAGTAATAATACATAAATATGGTCAAAATTGGTCAATTAATACTTTCCTAATATCATTAATCATATTAATTAGTTTACTTTTTTTATTTTTTTTATTGTTCTCCAAATTCATTCCCGTGACTTTTTTTTATTCAACCCACCCACTTTATTTCTTAAGCTTCTTCCATACTCTTCTTCCATACATAACCTTTAAACTTCACAAACCCTAAACTCTTCTTCCATACATAACCTTCATTCCCGTGACTTTTTTTTGATTCTCTCCTTGCTCGAATCAGACCATCCAAAACCGTGTTCTTCATCTCCTCTCCAAGGTGTTTTCTCTTCCATTCTTATGCCAAGTCAATCGTTCTTCATCTCTCTCTTTTTCTCTGTTTTTTTGCATGTTTTTTTATGATATGATTCTATATTAATGTTTGTTTGTCGATTAACATATTTTGTGTCTCTGTTTTCATTGATTTTAATGATTCAACTTTGATTACTTGATTTTTTGTGTATTATTGTTTAGGTTTACTAATTTTTTAGTTTTAGGGTTCATGTTTTAGGGTTCGTGAGCGATTATTGTTTAATGATTTACCTTGAATGTTGATGTATTCTTTGTTGTTGATTATGTTTAGTAAATCTTTAGATTTAGGTTTTCTTTGTTTTCTTTTTCTATTTTTTTATAATCTAATATCATTTTTGGGATGCAGACCTGTCATAGAAGTGCGAAATGGATTGACATTTTTATACTTGATTGTCATCCAAATTGAGGTAAAATTCAATTTAGAAACATGACGATATTCTAAGCTTGTGATCTTTGCTGGACATCTAATTTTCTACTTTCTTTGCAGTCACTCAATAAGAAGTATGGTTGTAGTGTACCCTTGCTTCTAATGATCTCATTCAACACACATGAAGATACCCACAAGGTGACTAGAAGAAACATTTACTTTCTACACGAATTGTTAACTCTATTATACTACATCTCCTTATCTTAATATCTTTTGTATATTTCAATGTAGATTATTGAAAAATATGTTGGTTCAAATATCGAGATTCATACATTCAATCAGGTTTGCTAATTTCAAAAACTATGTTATTATACAGTTAAGGGCAGGGGCGGAGACACCTAGTAATTAAGGTGGGCATGTGCCCACCGTGCCCACATATAAACTTCATAGATGATTCACAATTTTACATTCATGAATAAAATAAAGAGGGGTAGAAAAAGTCAAGATATCATTATTTTATTCCTTGTTGATTAGGTAGTTTACTCTCACTGAAATTTACTATGTTTTATTAGTTTATTACTTTATTATGTTTATAACTATAATAAGCTATAAATGTTTATCAATTAATTCGTATGTATTATTATTTGTATAATTTGTTTTAAGAGTACCTTTTATAATAAGTTCTATCGTTTTTAAAATATGTGTATAACTATAAATCGTTTTCTAATCACATAAATTTATTTCTACGAAATATGTTTTCATAAAATAACTCAAAAAAAAAAAAAGAGATTTGATCAAGTATATCAAATACGAAAAAATAATACTGAAGAGAGCTCGTGAAAATTTTGAATTATTAGGCGATGAAATTGTAGGCAACACATATAAACTATTGTTTTCTTTGTTTCGGAATGTTCTAGAATTTATCATATTACCAAATAAATAAGTATGAATAGTTTTACAATATCAATAACCGGATTATTATGAATCGGTTATACCCGACCCATTTTCACCCGACTTGTTTTCCCCATCATTCTTTTAACCCGGCCAAGTTGTGCCCCCCGTGAAAAAAAATTCTGGATCCGCCACTGGTTAAGGGGAATGAAACGATAAAACTACATAATTATGTTTAGAAGTTCAGATTTTGATTTTTAAATTGTGTGAAAGTGTATATCTTTGGCTATTTTTAAACGTCTTCAACACAATTGTGTTATAAAACTTTGAAATTCCTACACATTTGAATATGTAATGTTTCAGAATTTATGAGTGTATTGTTGACCTTCACTAGGATCCTAAAATAGTGACGTAGTGTTATTATTGGAGGTTGCAAACTTCCAATTTTGACCCATTTACTCATAAATGGTCGATTGGAGTTGTGGTTTTATCTTTAACAGGACAAACCGGCACATTAATAGTGAGACCCTATTTTCATGTCTACCAACCTTAATATTGCTACATTCTTGGATTTGTAAAAGGGGCTAATAGGTTGTGTCAAAAAGAGTGCTTTGATTCAAATTTAGTTACGGGTTTAGGTAAAAATTTAGTGGCATGTGAGTTTCTAAAAACTTTTATGTAAATAGCCCAGGTTTACATTATTTACTATAGATTAATAATGGCGGTTGATCCTGTCTTGGTCTATCTCAAAAACACATCATGTTCAAGGTAGCTTTAAAATCTTTTTTTTTTTAAATTACATGCTATTTTTATGTATCAACGCATTTTTTGTTTTCTTATTTTGCAGCTATGAGTGAGACGAGACAAAGAAGTGGCGATGAAGGTTTCAGTCTATTTGTTTCTTTCAATCCTAATTCTGTGAAACCTTGAGCTGAAAGTGTTAGTTTGAGCTCACAATTTCTACCTCTTGCTTTCGTTCCGTATATGCCTTAATAGCAGCTGGAACTGCAAATATTTTTTTTTGCGAGGCAAAGGATGTGGAGAATGCTATCAGGTGAAGAAATATATATTATATTAACCAAAAGATAATATTCATTTACTCTTAGGTAATACAGTCATGATTAGTTATAAATATATTGTGATAATTAAAGTGTATGTATAGTCCTATTGTCAAGTGGAAACTCTTGCAGACTTAAGAGTAGGTTTAAAGGGCACATAAGTCAACTGTTATAATAAAATTTATTATGATTGGTTCATGTCAGATCAAATGCAGCTGTAATACACACGTCACCTACTAATAAGTATGGTCAAATCTACATACCGGAGATTAATTGGACTTTGATGCTCCTATGCTTAGCTGTCACAATTGGTTTTCGTGACACCAAACATATAAGCAATGCAGGGGAGCACTGTGAGTAGTCATTTTATATATAATGTATATATATTTTCCCCATTTTTGTCACATCATATTAAATCTTATTTCTGTCACTTTTTTTGTAGTTTATCATGGTCTCAGAAGAGACTTGATGCAACATTTCTTCCAGGTACATGCCTTCACTTTGTTCATATATTATAGATATGAGTTGGCTAAGTGAAAAGATTTTAAACTAACAATGAAACAAGTCAAATGTGGCAAGACGGTTGAAAATCATGCATAACATATTCAAATAAATAATATTATTTAAAATCTTTCAGAAAGGATTATGCAGTACCAATGTAGAGAAGTTAGAAAAGTATGACATGTCATTAAAAAACTTTCTGTAGCCATTGTTAAAACTTGTATGTTATGAAACATTAAACTAAGCCTGGCAAAACAAGTGGATCTGGTTGGGGTAGAGTAATGTCTCAAACCGAGTTCAGGTCAAAATGGGCAGTTTTTGAAAACTAAATTTCTACGTAAACTGTTATTTTGTTCCAGGGAATGCAAAATTCAGGAATTGATTCAAATCCAAAGTATATTTCTATTGAGAAGCTATTAAGTAACCGACTTGCTTGCCAGGTAAATACAATTTTTTTCTAATCTTTTGTTTTGTCCGAATTTTATTTTGTTAGATGGTAAATTAATGTTTTTTTTTCTGTTAAAGTTGTTGGAATCTACGCCAAAAACAAAACAAAAAAACATCAAAATGTTGAGCGTGTAAGAGGAAACTTGCGTTCAATTGAGCATTTAAGTAACATAGTTGTTACAGATAGTGACTGGATTGTATCTGATGGAAAAACGGGTTTTAGATCTTTGGTAAAATGTTAATGATATGTGAAATTAAGATTTAAATGTTTTAATTTGTGAACTAATTTAATAATATGATTAAGCTTATGCCAGAACAAGAGTCCTGATAAACGAGGATGGAGTTTTAGGAAACGCTTAGGGAGGCATCGCGTGCTGAGCAACACAGTGGTTACTGAAAAGGTAACTTCTTTGGAGAATAAGTTGATTTCTTAACCAATATCTATCAGTTCTGAACCATAAATTAGTAACAATATATCTGAAAAAACTTGTGATAGTAGTTACTGAAAAAGTAACTTCTTTGGAGAATACCCGTTTGAGATAAAAAGACAATTGAGTCTAGCACTTGGTTACTTCCACTGAAGTTATACTTTTCTGAACATTTTCTTAATCTTTTTATCTTTATAGAGAGTGTTGCCGATGCCGATTTGGTTCTTTTGGTAACTACATGGTCCACCACCAACAACACTTTAGCATGGGTGGTAGCATGTGGACGGTGCTCAATGGAGTCGTGCAATTGCTGGTAACTTTTAATAACTGAGAATCAGCCATTAACAAGGTAAACCACCACATCGTTAAGTAGTATTTTCAGCAGCAAATGGATTCGCCAATGACAGTTTCTAGGAACATAACAGAAAGATCATGAGATGTCAATGGATGATAAAAGTGCTTTGGGTTTAAGGGCGTTAGTGACAGTTCCAGCAAGTAACAGGAAGGTACAATATTATTATCATCTCATTGAATAAGTAAACTTATTTGGATGTTAAATTTGAAGTGTTGTGATTCGGAACATCCCAGGTGGCGTGATGTTAACGCAAATCACTGTACGTAAGTGCATTTGAAGGTATGTATGATTTGTAACGATTCGATTTAAACAAAGTTTGCGTGCATAAAATTAATCTTGCTGACGTGGCCCGTTGGGATTCTTTGGTATCATACAGGACAAATGGAAAACATTGGTGCACACGGCTAGAATATCACTGCAACAAAGGAGAGGGGAGCCAGTAACTAACCACTTTTACTTCGCATGTGTAGCAGTAGCAATCGGACCAGATGCGCATGGGTTTGAGCCGTGGTGCGCCGAGGTTGAACCCTTCTTTTTATTTGGTAGCTGTGTTCTTTATAATTCATTTTTTTTGTTGTAAAAAAATGACAGAAAGGATTGGCAACAAAGAAAAGAGGTTTGTGTAGTTTTGTTTTCATGGTAGAGATATTGGTGGGACGCTTCGTTGATTGAATAAAGATTTTGATTTAAGATAAGACATCATGATCATATTCTTTATCAAAGTAGTGTTGTGTCAATTATTATTGCTATTAGTGAAGAAAATCATGTTTTAAAATAATAGTCAATGGAGTTAACTTATATCTGGTAGATGTTTTCCTTTGGTGAAGAGTAAAAGAATCTTCCAAACAATAATATTAAAGAAAACACTATTAAACAAACGTTGGTTGTTTTAAAAATAAAAGAAGATTAAATTTAATTGTCAGATCTATCTATCTATACTCAGTGGCGGATCTAGAAACATTTTTCAAAAGTAACGGTTTTCATTTTTTTCATTTTAGTAGTAACGTTTTCCAAATTTCGTAAAAAAAAATCAAATTTTCCACTACGCGCGCGAAGTTGAGCCGCAACGTCCGCAATGACTATCAATAAAAGCCAAAGACAGTCTCCATCAAAGGTTGGATTGTATTTAAGAGATCCTGTATTCTCACATGGCCAACTTTATTTCGCATTGTCAAGAGTTAAAAGCAGAGCAGGTGTGAAGTTACTTATACTTGATGCTGATGGAATGTCAAGACTAAAACAAAAAATGTGATGTATAAAGAAATATTTAGTGATATTTGAATAAATTGTGTATTGGTTTCTTTTAAATTTTAATAAAATATTTCTACTATTATTTTTTTTATACGTTTTACCGCTCAAAATAATTGTAGTTGGTGAATCGCGTGTTAACGCGGGCAAATATCTAGTCTAGTTAATGTAGCAATCTAGAAACAAAACCGAGACTAAACTTAAGGGCCATAGTTGTCAAGATGAAAAAGTGGGTTTTATAAATGAAATTAAAATCATAAAAATAAACACATAGGTGTGTGTGTGTGTCGTGCATATGGAAGGAGATAACATTCTCCTTCCACTTCAAGCCCTAAACACTCAAATTCAAGCTCAAATCCAAGCCCAAATCAAAGGGGTTTTTGATGCATGAGCTAAAATCCAGATTATCCAAGCTTATTACACAAAAGGTATCATTTATTTGGTACAATTTGATGTTAAAATCCGTTTTTTATTATGGGGGAAATTCTAGGGTTTTGGTTAAAAACGTGAATTTCTTGGTTTCTATGAGTTTCTATGTGTTAGTAGGCACCAAGGAAGCTATAAAACGTGGTGAATCATAATATGTTTGTTGATTCATGTGAAATCATGATCTTGTGTTATGTGTATGTAGTGGGTCTTTACCTTAAACATGAATTCACTAGTATGTGGAATAATGCAATTTCTATGTTATTAGTATCATGTATGTGTGCTAATTGTTGAATAGGTTATGTGTCAATGGTTAGCTAAGCCATGGCGGAATCTAGAAAGTCTTGAACACCTAGAATTAACATGATGAAAATGGTGCATATGAGGTGTTCGATAAAAGCTTGAATGAGGAAATAAATGTGTAATACATGTATGAACATGAATACTTGAAATGTAATGTTGGACTAGAGTTAAAACGAATACACGATGTCGTGGGTTATAAAAGAAATCCATATTATGTATTCTAAAAAGACAAAGTTTGACATGTCCCTAAGTTAGGTACAAGAACTAGGGATGCAAACGGGTCAAACGGATGCAAGCTTAATGCGCTTGGAAGCAAGAATGGATATGAGGTAAGTTTTACTTACACCAATATACTACAATATAGCTTAAATTGTTATAAACATTAGTTTTAAATCTTGAGTGTGAGATAAAGATAAACCCCAAGGGGTAGAATCTATTAAGTGGGTTGCCTTATGTGCACTCA
>JAUTDX010004013.1:0-59942 GCA_030844895.1 Ambrosia x helenae
CAAGTCCAGTCACTAAATTTCAAAGGAGACACAAGTCGACAAGATTTCCTCTCATCATATGGCAACAATAGAAATCAGTTCACAAGCTGTTTATGCATGTATTCCTTTCACAACGTGATACATGAACCATATATATATATATAAGACTATATGGTGTGCCTCCCCTCTCCCCCAACTCCCCCAATTGTCACATCAGCGCCACATCATTTTCCCCCATTTTCTCCCCCAAAGTTTGGAAATGCCTTTCCCCAATTCCCCCTCCCCCTTTCTTTTTTTATTGGATAAAGTTTAATTAAAAAAAAAAAAGAAAAGTGGACCAATCAAAAGACACGGTGCCCACGGGGAATTTTCCCCTTTCTCCCCGGAAAAAAAACGGGAGGGGCGGTGTTCCCGCAAGTCCCCGACGCCACCTCAGCACCCCGTCCCTCCTCCCCGTGTCCACTCCGAGTAGTCTAATACTAGCTATTATCCTGGAAGTGTCCCGGGGTTGAAAAATCTAATATGACTTAATAACAAATGATAAAAGTAGAAAACATACTAATCGTAAACTCAGTCAAACGGATCATTAATTCCCATTTGCGTTCACTGACCTGAACCTTGAAGCAAATGTGGCGATTCATAGCTCACTTAAGCAGTAGCTTCGGCTTTCTCTTCATACTCCTGTAGTGGTTGAAGATTACACATGAGGTTTTTGACATTTTTGAATTTTTCATCGTTTTTGGTCTCATTTTAAAGTACTTGTTATATGATTTTATTAATACATATATTGAATTACAAACGTTACATATTTAATTAAAGAAAAATCTCAACTAATAAATCTATCAGTGTACACGCAATTATCTGTTATTAAGGGTTATATTGATAATTGTTAAAGTAATTAGTGCTTTGTTTTAAATCTATCAGTGACATCGTATGTTTTATTTGTCAAAGCAAAAATTATAATATTTGTGCATTAGATTATTGTATACACCTTACCTCCTAATCAAAAGTAGAAGCTAACGGAATGTTCACCTCTATTTATAATATTTATTTAATAAATGTTTGTTAGATAAATTGAATATAATATTTTTATTTAAATTTGAAGATGTCCATATCTTCTTTGATTTATTTTTTAAAAACAATAATTTAAAAAAAATCTAAACATAATATATATATATTAATATAATAAGGAAGGTAAATATGTTTATTTTATTTGAAGATAGCCATATCTTAATAAAATATTTGAATTTATAATAATAGTATATTTAAAATTAGATGCGTTTTAGAGGGTTTACAGCAGAGGGGGTCGAACCAAAGCCTTATTCGACCCACGAGGGGTCGAATGAAGGACCTATGTGTCACCTTGTTATTCGTCATCAGTAATATAAAGGTGGGGTGTTGGAGTGGGGTGGGGATAAATTACTTGTTGTCCTTTCATGTTATAATGATAGGTTGTATATGTGACACATTGTTATTGGTCTAGAGGAGTTCTTAAGTTTTCGCAACTCAAGTGGGTTCTCAAATGAACCAGATAGGTCAAGTATAAAATGAAAACTCACTTGAGTTGAGAAAACCTTCGAAAACCCATGTAAAAAACATTTTTTTTACATGAAAAAAATAACAAATGTAAAATACATGTTTGTAAGTGTTTTGGGCCAAAAAAATAAAAAAAGCGCCGATGAGATTTTTTTTTTAAAAATAAAACAAAGTTGCTAAAAAAATAGGCAAATAGCTGAAAACATATGTTTTTTTAGCAACTTTGTTTATTTTTAAAAAAAAATCCCATCGCGCTTTTGTTATTTTTTTTGTCCAAAATGCTTAAAAACATGTATTTTACATTAGTTATTTTTTTTCAAAAAAAAATAATGGTTTTTTACATGGGTTTCAAAGATTTTCTCAACTCAAGAGGGTTTTCATTTTATCTTTCCTATATATATATATATAATATATATATATATATATATATATATATAATATTATATACTTTGAACAAAATATATTAATCTTCCAATTATCCTTGTTTTACTTCAATTTAGTATTTATAGAATAATCAAATCGTCTACGGTATCCATGGAATCAACATCCAAATGAATCATGAAATAAGGAATAATAATGCACTAAAAAATGTTTTCATAAACTATACTCCTAGGTATAGTAGTACCATAAGTACGTGTTTAACATTATATCTAATCTAAATGACTGAACACCATAAATATGTGTTAAACATCAGGGTATCTCGAACCTAAAAATATACGGACATCCAAATTCATATCCATCACATGAGAATATGAGTTCACATATCTTTTTTCTCTTTTTTAAGATCACATAAATTTATTTCTTTCAAATTACAAAACATCAAAAGCTATGTTTTGTTGGAAGGGAGTGAAAAGTTTGGACCATATACACCTACACATGGGAAATCATTACATACCATATTAATTAAATTAATGTAACAAATTATCAAGTGGTTATTGTTACTCAAAATATCTCATACCTACCAAAGCTACAAATGTTTATATACGTTCAGGAAAAATACATCATGAGGAATTGAGGATAAGTTCTCACTGGATGATGTGTGTTTTAAATTGAGCGAATATATACAAGAGTTTATGAATTATAGATCGAGTGTCTTTTATGTTTTATATTACCTATCATTTCAGTAATACCGAGTTTAAGAACTTTGTTTTGAACTCTAAAATTATTACCGAACAACTTATTAGTTCCAAACCTATCATTATGTTTGTCAACCTAAATATCATTACAGTTGATCAACAACAACCAACAATCATACCCGGTAATTCCTTATAAATAGTAAAACTACTGATAGGGTCTGGGAGGGTGTGATGTAGGCAAGCATTACCCTCATCCCTAAGGATAAATAGACTACTTCCAAAAAGACCCTCAGTTCCAAACATAATATATATAAAAAATTAAAAGCTACGATTAATCGTGTTGAAAAATTAACATAGCAGACAAAGAGACAGATATAACATGATACCGTATCATTGATACACAACATATATGCAAGCAAGATTACAAACACATACTAAGTTCAGCTAAAAATGTACAACCCTTAAAAATCCGTAACCTTAATTCTACGTCTCCACGAACTCATATTCTGAACCATGTCCTCAAAGAAGTGCAACTGTAGCAAATCGTATCTAATACACTCATCCCAAGTCAACTTGGGTCTACCTTTACTCATCCGTACCCTCAACAGTTCCACTACTCTAACTGGCGTTGTCGTCTACCTCCACTTCACTTGCCCAAACCATCTCAATCTCTCTTCCTTTATCTTGTCTGAAATACTAGCCAACCCTAACATTTCCCTAACAAGCTCATTTCTTATTTGGTCTAGCCTTGTGTACCCACACATCCACCTAAACAGCCGAACACAACATTTTTGTGTTTAACCTGATAATTCTAAACAACCCGAATAAGTAAGTAATTAAGCAACGCCATAATGAAACAAATATTGTTGTTTGAAACTAAGCATGATTACAATGCACATCGTAAAGGTCCTGAATATGAAGCTATATGTCTACCATCAGGTTGAGCAAGATCCAAACGGGCGGGGTACAAAATTTATTAAAATCCAAACACCTCACAGGTTGATTAAGTTCATTTAATTAAAAGCCCACATTTAACCCAATATCATCTAAATTAAAACCTAAATTTAATAAAACCCCACATTTTATTAAAATTTTAAAAACTCAAACTCGTATTATTGTTGAAAGAGATGAGACTAAGGACAAAAAAATCAAGCATAGCCATAAAGGGACACTGGACATAGGAGATAGGTCACAACTCGAAGTTACCGGCCAGAAAAAATTGAACGGAGAGAGGTCGCAGTTAGGGTTTATGAGCAAAGGAACGGAATTAGGAGTTATATGCACATGTATTCTTTCTAGTTTCTTCTATCTTGATCACTTTTGATTTTGGGGTTTACGTAGAAATCGTATTTGTCTAACACAAAAGGGACGAAATTGGATTTTAGGGTAGGGTTTAGTAGAATGAATGATGATTATTTGAACAATGCTCTAGTTTGTTCGGTCGAAAGAGAAACATTTGATAAAGTAACACCCGATGATATAATGACTCGATTTCAAGCTTTTAAATAGACGAAGTGGAGAAATCTATTAGGTATTTGTTTAATATATTTATTACCATGTTTTTTTTTTAATTTCATCTATATTTTATGAAGGCGCGTTAAAAAATATTTTTTGAGATACCCAAGAATTTTCTTCTAGATCCGATACTTGGAACCCTATAACATAAACAGAAGCCAACCACATCTTTCTCTCTGGCCATTATTTTGTTTTTCCTCTTAATAAGAACAAACTTGCAACTTATCCTAGACAACAACCACCATTACTATATTCATTCTAATGGAAACAAAAACATGAAACTATAGTGATAATGGTGTTAGTTGTTGTTACATAAGGTGGCTGGTGATGGTTACACGTAACGTCTAGATGTTAGGGTTTTTGGTCAGAGGTGGATGGTGGTTGTTGTAGTGGTGGAGATGGTGATGGGTGTTTGGAGATGGAGTAGTTTATGGTGGGGGTGGTGGTACGGCTACGAAAGTAGGTGTCTGGATGTGGCGGTGATGGAGATGGTGCTTCAAGGATGGTGGCACATCGGTGGTGGGAGTTGGAGGTTGTAGGTGACCGTGGTGGGAATGGCATGGCGGCAATGGAAGCGAAAATGAGGAAGATGGTAAGGATTGGTGCTTAGAGTTAGGGTTTTGATGGTTAAGGACCTGATGGTTATGGTAGATGATCGTGATCGATGGTGATCAGTATGTATGATGGTGACTGCCTACGACAAGGTAGAGCGCCTAAATGATGTAACGGTGATGACAGTGGTCAACGATGGTAGTTTGTCATAGTCATTTGAATAATGGTTGTGGTGGTGTTGTGTGTACATATTGGTGATGTATACGAACGTACGGGAGTTAGCTTGGGTTGGGCGCTCCCCTCCCCCGGATTGTTTAAGTCCGGCTCACCCCAATGTTTTTCATTAAAAGAGTTTTAGTCTATACTCTAACCCCAATATCCTAAAACCATATACCTGATAAATCTAAAGCTCAATACACCTAAAACTAAAGCCTAGTATGAAAATAAGACCATTTAAAAAAAAACTAATCGCCCCCAATTCACTAAACCTTCTAATCAATGCTTGATAGAACACATTTCTAGTGTTTTATACGAGCTGATGATTTACCTTTCAATGTAAACTTAAAATATGGAATTTGCTAATTGCTGAATTGTATTAATTTTTAGTATGAAGCTGGACGGTATGCATTTACAGGACAATTTATAATTAGTTATATTTGAAATGTTCAAAGATTAAACAACTCATTATTCATCAAACTATAAATTGTGCAAACAATTCATTATGCTTTAAAAACCATTACTGGTCTTGTGACTCACTCCACCAACCCACCCACACATATAAGTTCAAGCTTCGCCACTTAAAAAAGCGATGGGAGAGACATAACATGTTTTATTTTTCGGTTATGAAACACTCACTAAGATTACCATAGTGTTATATAAAAAAATGAAAAAAACACAATGTGTTCAGATAATTCATTAATCATCTATAGATAACTCACTAATCATGTTCAAACAAGTAAATATAAATTCTATTATCATCCAGAGCAGAATAGATTAAAACCACTAATTTTAAAAAACAAAAAACAAAAATAAGTCACATTTTCAAGAAACACTCCTTAAGATTACCATAGTGCTATATAAAAAACGAAAAAAATACAATGTGTTCAGGTAATTCATTAATCATCTATAGACAAATCACTAATCATGTTCAAACAAGTAAATATAAATTCTATTATCATCTAGAGCAGAATAGATTAAAACCACTAATTTTCAAAAAAAAAAAAGTCACATTTTCAAGACCACCGCCTTAATCACGCCTTGCAATGGTTGCTTCTGGCTCTGCTAGTCATCCAAACATATATCTTCTTTTTAATATACATTTTCATTCTTTTTCAAGTGATTAAAATTGTTTTCTCATATTGTAGTACATTAATTTCTATGTTATATCATAACACATTTTAACACTTCATATTAGATTTGACTATTCCGGAAAGCTTTCGAGATATAATTTAGTACGTCTATAATGTGAATGTTTGGTGACGTGAATTCCACTGTTGCAAAAAAATAATAAAAAAAACACGCAACACGCTTATCATGTAACAATGCAATAGCGACAAAAAATGGTCATTTTCAAAAATTTACAATTAGACATGTTTAAAAATAGCAAAACAATTCGTTCGCAAATCTATATATATGATGCATTGAGAGAAATTCTTATCACGTCACAAAGATGGTGACACAAGTCACACAACGCTCAACTAATGTCGCTATGGTGTCATAAGATCAAATTTGTCACTAAACGACTAATTGAAAAGGGCAACCTTATGTAATTAAAATACGAAAAATTACAAAGAAATTATACATGAATAACATATTAAGTAAAATCCAATAAATATAGCCTTAGTCCGGCGGAGGGACATGATAAAGAGAACCCAAACCACCACCAAATAGAAAGATCTATATATATACTAGTGGGAATGTCCGTGCGTTGCTGTGGGTTAAATTTTCCTTGTTTTGTTTTAGGTTACACAAATAGATTGTTATATTACGATACATGTAATGTATAAATAATATGATAGTTTCAAATCATATAATATTTATGTTTAGTAGGAATTTAGGGTAAACCAAATATTTGAAACAAAAGGGAAAGAATATAAGGTATGACCGTATGGAAGATGGCATGATGTGCGTTGCGGCGGGGAGAAAGCCAAAAAAACAAACACATGCAACATACGCAGTAATATTTGGCCTATCCCGGCATTGATACAAATTAGAACGTTAATACTTTAATATGTTACAATAAAAGCTTAGTACCTGATATTGAAATTTCACTGGAACCACAAGGACCAACGGTGTAATTTTTTCATATTAATATATAGTTTTACAAGGGCTAAATATGATAAAAAAAGTTTTCTATAAAATTTTGGGCTTTTGCATCACTCAAATCAAATTTATAATTAATTAAAAAAAGAAAATATATTAAATATATTTAAATCATATTTTTCAAGAATAATAATATAAATAATAAAATTTGGGATGTAAATAAGCTTCTGTAAAATTTATAAAATACTTGGAGTTGTAAATGTATGTTAAATAATTATTAGAACCACTAAATTAATAATATATAATTAAAGATAACCAAGATATTGGATGAGGTTAGTGTAAAGGATTTGTGGTGTGCAAAAGTTTCAAATAAATGATACACAATGAAATTTTTAAAAATAAAGAGACAAGATGCAATTTGAGATAAACATAAAGGACAAAACGTATAATTCTCCTTTTTTTATTATCATCTTGGAAATGTGTGCAACTGTGCAACATATAGGGAGGTTCACTTATCGTGTGTTAATCTCATTTATTTATTATAATAATTGAAAGCAGTAAATATCAAATGACATTTAAAGAGGACATCCTCCCCCTTAAGTGTGACATGTGACAATGACATGTCATTATTGATAGTATAAAATTGAAGCTAAAATGGCTTGTCATGTGACATTAAGTGATTTTAAGAAAAAAAATTAAAAACAAAATTAGATTTTTCTCTCTCATGTTTCCTGTATAATTTTTAAACGTTAATATATTTTATATACGTGATTTTTTAAAGAAAAAAATTACACCAAATTAACGGGCGTTTTATTATCTTTTCAACGAGTACCATAGTGCAATATAAAAACGGAGAAAAAAACCGACTATTTTTTGTGTGGTTTTGTTCATACAGGAAAAAAACACAAAAGTGTTCAGGTAATTCATTAATCATGTATAGACAAGTCACTAATTATGTTCAAACCAGTAAATATGAATTCTATTTTCAACAGGTGTTAGTATTGGAGTTGTACATTGTTTTAAGTTATATATTAATATTAGAGTTATAAATTGTTTTAAGTTAGATGTTAACATTGGAGATACATTGTTAATTGTTTTAGAGTATGTGTTACCCGAAGCTTTCCTGCATGTAATGTGTAAAACGCATCAATCTATTTCATAAGTAAAATTGATATGTCATATTAGATTTTTCAACTTCGAGATGCTCCCGAGGTATAATCTAGTCATTATAATAAAAGAAAATAGTTTTGTCCACTTGCCACCTCCTAAGACTACTTTCTTTTGTCAATTGCCAACTAACATTTTTATCAACACATTTTACTTTCGGGAACTTAACCTGAGCCATCTCTCAATCACAGCACTATCAGTTTTCACTTTCAAGAAACCCTAGATTTCTTTGATGGCGATTGAACAAACCAAGTAACTTTTTTGCCGATCTTTAACGTCCTCAACGCAAGTTTCTTTTATTGATTCGTGTTTAAGCTTCTCTCCATTGATTGCCGCAAATTGATCTTCAAATCAAACATCAATTTGTTTATATCAATTCGGCTACCCTAGTTTAGGAGATTCGTAACAATACGAATCGAAATTTTGTATCAATTAATTACTAATGTTCTTCAAATTTTTTTGATGATTTTGATCCATGTCGTTTGGTCGGTTAAAATATTAGCTAAAACATAGTATAGTGAAAGTCGAGTCGTCTCTAAAAGGAATTGGTGGAAAGTTATTGCTTTTAACTAAGTTAACTCATTGACTAATTGTTTGCTTTGTTGGTTTGGTTTAGGCTTTTAAGAAAACAAACTTGATTGATTTGTATGCAACTATTAAAAGAAGTAACCCTCTTCAGATTTCCAGTTCAATAATTCATTCAAATTTGTTTCATCTAGTTACATACCACATAGACATGATTTTGTTAATGGTTTAATCAAGTGATAAGTAAAGACATGGTCTTGTGGGGATTTCTGTCTTGGGAATCCCCCGGTCTTGGTTTTTTAATGAAGTTCGCCTTTCAAAAAAAAAGTAAAGACAAGTTTTTAATAATAGCTTATGCAATCTACCTACCAAACTATATGCGTGAAAAACCATCCCAATGATTAAACTCTTCACGATGTAAGAAAACAAAATGCAAATGATAAAGACGAGTAATTGCAACACACACAAATTATTTAACTTAAATAAACATATTCTTCAAAACATGAAACCAATCTAGAAATACTAAATCCACCAGTTTAAATTTCACAACGACCAACCGTACTCCGGAGGTAGTTGGTTATAAAGTGGAAGCCGTACCCCATAGTACAGGCAGCCGTCAAAAAATAATTGTCGTGCCTCTTATGAATGGCCACCCACCTCAAACCTTTAATTCCCTAATCCACCGACTTTTTGTTTTGTGGGTCTGTTGTCAAGTGAATTCCCAAGCCCAACTGATCCACCAAACTTCCGATCTACATTCTTAACTTATTTGAAGCCCAATTGATATTAAGTGTTTACTTTGTTCACCACTTTATTAGTTGTTGGACCAATCATAAAAAATAACCTTAAGCCCACTATCTTTGCTGGCGCTACTGTAACAATCGAATGGAAAAATAAGTCATTGGCAATTTAAATCACTCAAAAAGATATCTTAGATGTATCTATTCACCTACAAAATTCATTACATCACATTCCATTAATTTGTTTGATGTAAGGTGCGCGAGAACTTAAGTCATTTTTTATTTTATTATCATTCTAATAATCATTTATATTAACTAGTTAAAATAGAGTGTAATACAATTTTATGTACGTTTTGAGTTAGTCTATGTTTGGACGAAAATTTTGTTTTGAAACAAGTCGAGTCAAATATAATATAATATATTTTCATTCAACGCATGAACTATGTTTTGACGTAAATTTTGTTTGGAAACAAATCGGGTCAAGTGTGATACGTTTTTTTCGACATTATGAATTTGAATTACTATACAGTTCAACGTATATTTAGTTCAGAAACAAGTCAGGTCAGTTGTAATATATACTTTATCATGCCGCGTATGACGCCAAAGCCCCTGTTTATTTTTTGTACGTTTTGAGTTGGTCCACGTTTGGACATAAACTTTGTTTGTAAATAAGTCGAGTCAAATATAATGCATTTTCATTTAGCGGTATGAATCTAGATTATTCTACGTTTCGACGTAAATTTAGTTCGGAAATAAGTCGGGTTGATTGTAGTTTATACTTTATCATGTTGCGTATAATGCCGTGCTACAACCGACGGTGGGTTAAAAAAACAGTTTTATCTTATTTATATATTTTTTAGTTTAACGATTTAATTATTTAATGTGTACATATATAAATTGGAATCAGAATTTGCTGTTAAATCTAAGGGTCTGTTTGTTATGAGGTAGTGAAATGGATGGAGTAATGGAATAGACGAGGTGATGGAATAGACAAGGTGATAGAATGGATCATTACAATTCCATGTCTTGTTTGGTTGCCATGTGGGAATCAAACAAAACATTACTTTGCGTTGTTGGATAGGTAGGAAAAGATGGCGGAATAAAATCGGTGGTGAGTGGTTGTGGTGGGAAGTGGTCAGTGGCGGCGATGGTGGGTGGTGATATGTGGCGGTAGCGGCGATGGTGGGTGCGGGCGACGGCGGTGGTGGGTGGTGGAGACGACGGTGTTTGGTGGTGGTGGGTAGCGACGGTAGTGGTGGGTAAAGGAAATGTGGTGAGTGACAGTGGCAGGTGGTGGAGGCGACGGTGGGTGGGTGACGGTGGTGGGCGGCGTTGGGTGGTGTTGGATGGCG
Organism: Ambrosia x helenae; assembly: GCA_030844895.1. Taxonomy (NCBI): domain Eukaryota; kingdom Viridiplantae; phylum Streptophyta; class Magnoliopsida; order Asterales; family Asteraceae; genus Ambrosia; species Ambrosia x helenae. The sequence continues at coordinate 10,705 of JAUTDX010004013.1, forward strand.
GCCGTGGTTGTGGTGGTGGGTGGGTGGGTGGAGGTAGTGGGTGACGGTGGTGGGTGGAGATGGTTGGTGGCGGTAACAACGGTGGTGGGTGGCGGCGGCAGCGATGGTGGGCGACGGTGGTGGGTGGTGGTGTGTGGTGACAATGGTGGTGGGTGGTGGTGTGTGGTGACGATGGTGGTGGGTGGTGGTGGTGTGTAGGTTATGGTGTTGTTAATAAAGGGTGAAAGATGGAAGGAATGAAAAAAACATGAGGGTGGATGGAATTGTTTTGAGGGAATGAAATGCATTGTGGAATGGTTGTCTTTAGTCAACCAAACACACTATTTTTTATTACCTCATAATGGTCCATTTCATTTTCCCTTTCATCCATCATACCAAGCGTTACCTAACTTAAAACCATACAGAAAGAGATAAAAGGTCTTCGACGGAGGAATCCATTTCTCATAGAATATTTGTCAAGGTTGTGCATTGTAGTCAATATAATGATAATGAAATGGCACATGCAAGCAACCAAAAAATTGACGAAAGACGACATTTTCGCCATTTAACCAACACTAACACGTTAAAAATCATATATTAGATAGAAAATGGGGTAACTTTATAGAATGGTAACTTTTTTTTTTTCTGATTAAGTTACTCAAGTTTAAGATATGTGTTAATCCTATATATTTTTTTACCTATTTAGAAGGTCACCATGCTAACGTGGCATTTTATTTTATTTTTTCTAAATGCTGACGTGACTAAAACAAGAAAAAACTAGTATTATACCCGTCCGCTGGAACGGGTGTTCGAACACATTCATACAATGTGTATATTGAAGATTTTGATAACTTATTCAACTGGGATTAGAAAGCGTGAAGGTTTATTAATTCATGTATATGATATCTCAAATTTAGTTTCTGTGAATACCGTGGCTGGCAAACGATTGACAGAACTACATATTGAGTGACACAAGAGTTTCTGTGAATACCGTGGCTGGCAAACGGGGATACCGCAAGAAAGCATAGTAACAATCTTCCCCATTCAAAGTTATGTCTAATTCATTAGCACCTCTATCATCCACAATAAGAAACTTGCCGATACTAATAACGTATGTAATGGTGTGCAATAAAAAAACGGGTAGGATAGGAGGGAAAACCCACACTTTTGTCCAACTTTCACCATCCGTCCTCCACAAATCCATCGACCAAAACGGGAATCCATGAGAGGCGATATGTGGCCCTTTGAGCAAAATGAAATTCTTTGGAAAGCAAAATGAAATTCTTTGGAGAACAAAACCTCTGCACACTACACTTACTTTCTGGTTGTTATCTCCTACGTTCAACTGCAAACTTCTTTTTCAAATCTTTAAGCTTATATAGTATTTCTTGGAACGTTGGGCGGGATTGTGGATCGCTGACCATATAATAAATAATAAGAAGTCAACGATCTTCTCAACAAATATTTAAATAAAAATATGTTGATCAATGTAACCAAACCTGCACCAACAACTTTCTATGAGCGAAGCCCACAGAGGATCCGCGTCTTTTGGAATCTCTAGTCTTCGATTCATGAACCCTATGGCTGCAATAACCTGCAACAAGTCAAACTGCATTTTACCCTTCAGGTCAAATGAACAAACTTTCAACCTTAGTCCCCTGGGTAACATTTTGTGTTGCTATAAAAATTCAGAAACTACATAATTATTATTAGCTATAAGCAGACTATAAAAATATTAACCACCACATTAACCTTAACAACCAACATAAAGTAGATTGGTATTGGAGTCAACTTAATACCACAATAATGCACACTCTTTTCACAAAAGTGATATGTTTGACCTTAAAAGTCAAAGCAACAACATATATTCCAACAATATTGAACTTGAGACTTGAGATTTTGAGAATGACATACCTGCATCGGGTTAAGATCATCCCATGGGCTTACTTGTGACAATTTCCCACAGTACCACTCCATAGCTGTATACATCCGACCTAAAACAACGCAAATATCGCATTCATCAATTGATATTCTAGTGAAAATAAAAAGAAATCTAATTTTCTTTCCATATAGCTAGCCACGAACATACTTTCATTTGCTTGCTCGTTGCGGATAATTTCTGGAGCCATCCATTGGGGCTACAAAAAGCAAAAGAGCATCTACAACACATTAAAAAACAAACCAAAATTTGTCTTTTGAAATTAATTATTATTTTGGTGTACTGAAACTCTTTACGGAATCTAAATCATATCGTAATACGTACGTACATACCGTTCCTTTCCCTGACATTGTATTGAGGTAAGTTTGATGCTTGATACGGGAGAGACCGAAATCTCCAACCTAAAGAAAGTTCACATTATTGAATATTAATTAGTTGAAAAAACAACACAAAACAAATACATACACAAGAGTATGCATACCTTCACAGTCCAATTCTTGTCGACAAGAAGATTTGAAGACTTCAAATCACGGTGAACAACGGGAGGATTGCAATGATGAAGATAATTCATACCATGTGCCTATATATATATATATATATATATATATATATATATATATATATATATAAATCACATACTTCAAAACAGATAAACTTGAAAAGTATGATGGAAAGGCAGGATAATTACTTAGTTAGCATATATAGTACTTACAATATCAATGGCCATTTGAATACGTCGTTTCCAATCTAATCGGGCTGCATTCCTCTGAAGTATCTGAAACAAACTTCCACTACACAAGTACACAACAGAACTCGATAAATTTAAACATTCATGTAAATTGACTCTAAGAAATGAAGATTAATTTTTTTTATTTGAAACTAACCGGGGAAGGAACTCAGTAACAATGCATAGATGCTGAGGTGATGAAGTTACAGCCCACATGAAGAGCAAAATATTTGGATGTCTAAGCCTTTTCATTAAAGACACCTTGATAAAAATAAACAGAACATAACTTACATGTCAGTTGTCACTTGTAAGTTCACACCTTCTCTTAAGTTGTAAAAAAAACAAGAAAAAAAAACCACCTCCTAAAGGATACAATCACATCATCTGAAAACTCTCTATATGCAAATAACTTGACCGCAACATCCTGCATAAACCAAAATTTTTCATACTTACATATCTTTGTTACTATCTGTTTTAGTGGGTGCATCAACTAACGAAAAAACAAAGACATATATACACTTGACAAGAAATGGTGTATTTTAAGGAGTGGGAGCTGGAGAACATACTGATCGATACCACAGTCCGTGATATACAGTCCCACACGAACCTGCAAAAATATTAAATTGAAGATTATTATGAGCATACTAATCAAGGTTAAAATAGGCTTTTTTTTTTACCTTGGCCAATCTGTTGTTTAGTTATCAGCTCTTCCCACAAGATCTCATCATCCATGCCACTTGTGCTATTGACATGTAAAGTAGATGACAACGTTGATCCTGAACCGTCAATGCTCTTTTGACAGCCTAGTCGTGCTGGAGCTGTTGACCTCCTAGCAAAAAATCCACTATTTCATTCAATGGACACGCCATTCTGTCTTCTAGAGACATATACCTGCAATTGTTCTCTATCGACATCAGATTTCTGCTAAGATGCTCCTCTGTGTCACTTGAATAGAATACTCCAAATGGAGATGGCGCAAGATGTCCCCTTGGGGTGTTTTCAAATATATTTTCTGAATTATCGACATCACCTCCTGTGTATCTCTCCACCTCCTGTCTTCAATTTCAACTTCACCTTTAAAGCCTGCTACTTGCATAAATAAACCGATTACTGTAATGCCTAAAATCTAGTCACACAAAATAAAAGTTTATCAAAGTGTTTGTGATTGAAATATGAAGGCAATCGAATGAAATTCTAACAAAATTCGATAACTTTAAGGCAATTGAAGTCTGCACAGGTTGTTCTGGATTGATGGGTGCTTGATATGGGCGTGAATCACTGGATATACTCATAGTCCCTACTAATCTACCATTTCCATCACGAAAAGGCGTGTTGGAAGCGATAACCACAAAGTTTTTGGGGTTGTGGATTTATACACCCCTAGTTTATGATTCATACACCCTGGCCCACACTACACACCAATAGAAAGCTGCCACATACCCAGAATGTGATGTCATACACCCTAAATATGATGTCACGGGGTGTATGAATTCTAGAACCCAAGTTTTTTCAGTTTTGTTCTTTATAGGAAACTGACCAGACTAGCTCTCCCCATTGACTGTTCGTTCGATGATAATATCAGAAAGCAATGCATCCCTAGGTTCTATTAAGAGCTCGGTTGGATTTCTCCCAATAACTTCATCAGCTGTATAACCGTAAACACTTTCTGCACCTTGGTTCTTGCTTTAACCAAAAGTAGCATCAAGCTTAGATTACATTATCGGATGCATGTTTGAGATGGCTGGATATATTAAGAAATGAAATACGTGGTTAATTACCAAAAGATGATCTGATGATTGAGATCATATACAAATACAGACTGACCCATTGACTGCAATACATTAAAATACTGAGTTTCATTTAGAAAGGGTCCTGCAAGGTGTGGGTTAGAGATGAGTCGTTTGATGACAGCATGGCGTGATTCAAGCTCATGTATCCTTCTTAACAGCTCCTCCGCTGGCGGTGATTTTTCCATTTTCACACTGAAAGAAAACACATTGTGATTGTTGGATTAAAAAAAAATACATTGCTTTGTTGGAAAGTAATTATGATATTATCCTAAGTTTAGAATGTAATTTGTATTAATAGTATGTAACCTATAGTTGTAGCAGTTATTACAACCATTGTGTCGGTTCATGAAGGGGTATTACAACCCTTCAACATCAATATAAACCTATGTAAACTTTATATATAATTGATGTTTTTTGTGCAATTCTCTCTAAAACTATTCAAGAACATCCCTAGGGGCCACATGCTTCATTAAGTTACAGTTTTGGAGGAATACCAAATAACAAATTAACATAGAATTCCCAAGTTTACCATCTTAATTCACAAAACACAGGTACTATAATACATACTATACACAAAAATTGAATAAGAATGTAAACAAAAAATTCAACTAAGCAAACTGTATTAAGTATTAACACAAAAGTTGGGGGAAAAACACACGCACACGCACAAAAGTAGATAAGCAAACTAATTGAATTGACCTTACACAAAATCCATGATACGAAACTTCAATGAAATCCTGCTGACGAAGTTGACCTTAAACATGCATCGGATTTTTATACAGTTTGATCGCCCACTGATCGGAGGGTCAATTAGGGTTAGGGCTGTTGTGGAAGAGTGAGATAAAAGGGAAGCGAAACATAGAAGAAGGAATTGTGAAGGGTGATCGACTGATTCCTCATTAAATTGATCAAAAATAAAGAAGTAAACTGACCTGAACAGAGATAAATCTAAAACCCAAAAACAATCGATCGAATATGAAACCAATGGCAAGCGGTTGGAATGAACTGAAGTTGAAATTCAATACGAAAATGGGTATTGAAGAAACCACTAAAACCAAATGGAATGAATGTGGAGTTAAGTGGGAAGTTTTATTGGTAAGTACAGGTGTAGAAATTGATTGAGCCTAAAACTTAGGGAGAGTGGGGATAATTATCGCAGAAGTGTAAAACTGCCTACAAAAGATAAAAACTGCTAAATTTTGAGAGTAACCACTCAATTATTATGGCTGAGATTTAATATGAGAAATAACCACCCAATTTGAATGGTAAAGATTAAACCAAAATCAGTTTTTTTTTTCCTAAAAGTGGTAGTTATTATAGTGGTGAACAATATATTAATAATTAAAAGTTCACAACCTAAATAACTTTTCTCTACACTTATATCTCGTCTTGCTATATGTGAACTTAGCATAACCCCTTTCAGTTGAAGCAAACCACAAACTCAATTACACTCCAATATGTATTGAGTTGGTTTTAATGTAAATCTTCACTGTTAAAAAAAACGAAAAGAAAAGTAGTGGTTTTAATGGCTTATACATATCTTTATATGCACAGGTTATTTTTAGAAAAGAGTTTTAATGCAAGAAGAAAACTAAACTTTTATTTTTTTTATTATCAATGGTTCATATATTTTTTAAGTTTTCACTTTTATATAAATTTGTTTATATTGTCTATGTAAAAACCCATTAAATTAATCTGATCAAATGTTTTTTTTAAGGTTTAAAATTTTCTTACACATGTGTTATCTTATGCATAGGTGATGTTCCTACACAAAATTTACTCATGTGTTGGTTGTATATATTAATGAAATTGATTCGTATATTTATTTTATTTTTAAGATAGATGAATAAACATTACATTTCAACAATTTTCTTAAATTTTTAATTTTTTTAAGAATGAAAAAAGGAATTAGTTTTCTTCTTAACGCTACATAAGAATCTCTATTTATACACACTTAAACACATTCATTTGCATATTTATTTTTAGGTGGACTTTAGTAAGTGTTCAGAGTCATGAAAGATAGTCATATCCACTTCAACCCATTCACAGTCATGAAAGTCCGTTTATGATCTCTATACTTCTTATTTCATTTTTGATTCCCCGTACTAGTATCAATGAAAATTACTAAAAAGGATTTTAAAAATAACGATTGTTTATAATTCATTAGTGTTGTCATTAGAAGCAATTTTATATTATTTCTCAAATCGATTAATAATTGTTTAGAATTACAAAATCTGTAGTATGGGTTGTGAAAGTCATCTTTACTACCGCGTTTGGCGCTTGGGGTTCACTCTCACTGTCACTATCCTCCTCACCAAACCAAATTGGAATTGGAATTTCTTTTAATAAAATACTTCTCCAACTAAATTATATAGATTAGATATATAATTCTTTTACTAATTAATATGAGATATGTTATAGCTTTGCAAATTTACGGTATTGGATTACCTTTTACTAAATAATATGAAAGGTTGGTTAATCAGTGAAAAAGATTTCAACAATAGGTATGTTATGAAATGGAGTAAATCGATTTCTAAGAAATGTAATATATTTTTTTGGAGGTCAGAGCTAGATCGTATCGCGGCTCTTGCTGCGAGTAGGAGAAATGTTAATCTTGGAGAACAAAGATGTGTTTTGTGTGATTCTGAGATTGAAACGGCAAAGCATCTTTTTACTCCATGTATGGTGGCTACGGTGGTTTGGCAACATATAACGTTTTGGTGTCAGCTTGCTATGAACGAAATTTCAAACTGGGATCCAGTGGTGGATACGTTTCGACGTCACTTATTTAAATGGAAAGCTAACACCTTATACATTGGAGGGCGAGTCACTTTGATTAAATCGGTCTTTGGAACAAGTTAAAGGTTATTGTGTTGGTATTAACATGATGATTCGGGGTAGAGTGGGGAATGGGTTGGGAATGCGTTTTTGGATATGTCATTAGGCTTTGAAAGAATGTTTTCCAAATTTATTTAGATTAGAGAAGAATAAAGATTGTGTTGTGGCTGATCAGTGCAGTCAATTGGGTGGTTTTATCACGGTAAAATGGGTTTGGAAAAAAGTTCCTGAGACCAATGAAGAGGTCATTGAAAGATTGGAGCTGGAACGGTTGCTGGTTGGCATAAATTTGGATGATAACGAGGATAAATGGGAGTGAAATGAGAGCAGGAACATGGAATTTACCGTGGTAGGGGTTAAGAAGTGGTTGCGTAGTCCTTCAAACAATGCGAAGCGATTTGGTTTTTAGTGGAGCAAATGGGTTCTAAGCAAATGCAATATACTTATGTGACGGGCTTTTCTAGATCGGATTCCGACAAAGTTGGTGTTGACGAGATGGAACGTGCAGGTGAACAGAACTTTGTGTGTGTTGTGCGAAGGTAGTGATGAGACTTTGGATCACATACTCACATCATATGCTATTTCAGTCGGGGTTTGGAATGGGATTTCGATGTGGTGTCGCATTCTGAATGTTTACGCTTCTTCTGTTAAAGGTTCGGTTCACATTCACGAGCACAGTGGAATTTCGGGGATTAAAAAGATTGTAATGCATGGTATTATCATCATCATGAGTTGGAGGTTGTGGAAGGCAAGGAACGACAAGTTATCTAATAAGATTTCTAGTGTGGTATATATTGTTTTTGGATGTTAAGTCTTTGGGTTTTTTGTAATATAAGTATAGATTTAAACAAGGAACGGTGGATTGGGAGAGGTGGTGTAATTTTGATCTTGATGTAATATTATTTGGTTTTTGGGCTTGCTATTTCCGCCTTGGTAATAGCTAGCCCTTTAGTTTATGTTTTGATGTAAAAAGTTTTTTTTTGGAAACGAGCAAGGTCAGATATAATATATTTTTGTTTTCGTTTTTATTTTTATGTATTATCAATTTTCCCATCAAGTTTTTAAGTTACAAGTTTTATTTTTTACGTATGTGTTAGTATAAAATTCAGGTTGCTTTACATTTTGACGTAAATTTTTCTCGTAAATAAGTCATGTCTAATATAATACGTTTTCATTATTATTTTTAAGTATGTTTTCCGTTGGTTTACGCATGAACTATGAAGTAAACTTTCATATCGTTTTTGTTGTACTACCATTTTTATATTTTTAGTTTTCTCTTTCGATTGCTAACGTTACCGTATCTAGGTGGGTATTCTCTTTCGGTTAACGTGTCGAGTTTTGGTGTAATCAAAGGACAGACGTACATATTATCATACCAAAAAATAATGTAAGAAAGCGCTAAATCCTAGTAAATTTAAAAACCAAACTTGATTAGATTTTTAAACTCAATAAATTTAAAAACTAACTATACCAATTGAGTAGCACAATAGCTCAAATTAGAATATTTACAAAATTGCTTAACCAACTATATCCAATTCGAAATTACTTAAATATTGTTTATTAAAATAACTTTTGTTGACTCCTCTCATATTTTTTTTATTTTAAAAAATAAAATAGAAATAATAAAATAGAAATTGTACATTATCAAATACAATTTTTTTAACAAAATCATTAGTTGATGAAAGGTTGCAATCTTTTTTAGACGAGTAAAAAATAATAGTGCCAAAAATCAGTCTTTATAAAGCGTCACTACAACCACCCCTTCACTTAACACTCGAACACTTAACAGTTCAATACACATGTTCATGTTCCCTTGTTCTTCAATCTTCAATCCATTAACATTTTTCATTACAAGCTAATGGATGATCGCTCCAACTGTATTCTTGATTGGCCATATTTGTCCAGAGAAAAGGTAACACAACTTTATCCATTTTCATCAAAAACATTAATTCTATAACTTTCAGTTGTAGTAATTAATTTGGCTCTTGAATTGCAACAGAGTATAGAGGAATTGAAACAATCACTATGGTTAACTACAATGGAACTTGAAGCAACAAGAATTAGAGTCCAAGAAGAGATCAGAGCAAGAGATGATCAGCTAATTCAATTAAAATATCTTCTCAACGAGGCGATTAATGAACGAAACGAAGCGCGAAACAAATGCCAATCCCTTATCCTTGATAAACTGCTTCTTCAACATAATAATTCTACTATAAGTTTTGAAGATGAACCCATAACAAACTGCGGGTTTTCTTCTTCAGATTGTGAAGAAAGCATTGTGTCTTCACCATCTATCGAAACCGCAGTTCAATTGCCTGCACAAGGGAAGTTTTTAGATGCTGTGATGAAAGCAGGACCTTTGTTACAGAACCTGCTCCTGGCTGGACCTTTGCCGCATTGGCAGCACCCACCACCTCAGCTTGACACGTACCGGATTCCATCGCCATCGCCGCGATTGGCGATCGCAACTCGTTCGATCCAGTATGCCAACAATTGTTTTGAGGTTAACAAGAAAAGAGGATTTTCTGAAGACTCTATTTCTTCCACAGAGACAAAGTACCAAAGAATTTCCCTTGATTGACTCCAATTAGTGCATTTTTCTTAACAATCAAGTTGTTATCCTAGTTGAATTTAATAATTTTTTCTATGGGTTGTGCAAAATGTACCGCTCTTCACTTATTGCTTAATGTAATTGTCTAAAGTATTTTTATACGCGTCTTGTAGGCTTTAAAAAATCAGTTAAAGCAATGGAAATACGCGTCGTGTTTTTTGAAAAAAAAAATGAAATCAGTCAAGTCAAATCAATATGAAGTGCGTTTAGCTGACCTGTTTTTCAACAGGCTGATCTACTAGATTTGATTTGTAAATAGCCTTTACAAAAGCGGAGGTTGGATTCAATTGACAAAACAATTAGAGTTAAAGTGCTTCTCCCTTGAGTAGGGTTTGAACCCAAAATGCTTAAATTGTTTGTAAGAATGGGGAGAGGTTGATGTTCATTTAGGGCTGTTCACGAGCGAGCCAAACCGAGCGGACCTTTGCTCGTGCTTGGCTCGTTTACAAACCGAACCGAGCCGATCGACTCGTTTACAATCGATCCGGAAACCGAGCGAGCATTGTTCGAGCGCATAATTTTTCGAGCGAGTGACGAGCGGCTAGTGTTTTCGGACAACCATAAATTTGAGATGTTTCCTTTAATATTTCCGTTGCTTAGTGATGACTAAGATTCGACTGTTCGAGAATGAGGCTCTAATTAAGGCCTGTGAGGTGATGAGCATACTCCAGAGAACGATTGTCGTGTTGTGGCGTAGGTTGATAGCGGGAGATGATTGATCGTGTATAACTAATGGGAATAGAAAATCAAGCATGTTTTTTCACGACTTAGGGTTTTACAATTAAACAGGGGGTGTTTGTTTTTCTACTAGAAGTGCTTCTGGCCACTTATGTCTGCGCCGCGCAGACGCGGGCAGACATTTAAGACAGGAAGCTTGTTTGTTTTTTAGAAGACATGCCCCTTCAAAACATCTTCCTCTCCTCTTCCTGATACAGACATGTACCCACCTGTTCTCACTTCTCCAAACCTCTTCTCCACAAAACATCCTTCTTCTTGTTCATGAGCAGACAACTCTCTTCATCCTTCCCCTTCCTCCTCCTTCTTCCTCCCTCCCTCCACCTTCCGCCACCACCGCCTCCTTCTCCTCTCCTCTCCTCCCCTCCCCTTCCCCCTCCGCCGATACCTTCTCCTCCTTCCTCCGCCGTACCCTCCTCCCTCTTCCTTCACTCCCGGACCCCGGTGGTTGGTTGCTGATGATCGTCCCCGACACCTAGTTCCATTCAGACCAAAGTATAGATCATATGAACAGTATTTGCCACCTTAAAGGAGTATTCAGTTATCTATTAAACTAATTGCTTTGAAAACATTAACCCTCATGACACCGTTATTTATAAGGTTGGTTCTATTTTAGAACTCAATTTGTAATTACTTTTTAATAATTGCTTTGAAAACTTTAACTCCATGACACCGTTATTTATAAGTTTAGTTCTACTTTAGAACTCAATTTGTAATTACTTGGTTGACAGGGCACCTTAGAATACATCTTGATAAGTATCGGGCATATTATTTGGGTTTAATGTAATGGGTTTGGTGGTCAGATGTGCTACTTGGTTTGGTGGTGTGTAGGTGGGGTTTGGTCACGGTGGTGGTAAGAGGTTTGGTTGGTGAGATTTTGTTCCAGATCTGGCTGGTTTGAGGGTGGTCAGAGGTGGAGATGGGACGTTGCTGGTGGTTTTGACGTGGTGGTTGAGGTGTTGGTTAGATCTGTGAAGGTGGTTTGGCTGGTCAGGTTACGCAGACGTTAACAAACAAACAGTCTTCCTATAGCAGATTGCAGACCTTTGGTCCACCTCTTCTCCTGCAGATGTCTGCAGATGTGGTCCGCAGACTACAAACATTTTGCCTCAAAAAAAAAACAAACAGCACCTAAGGTATCATTGGGTTGACTAGGCCAATAACTATAAATATAATTGTATATATGCATATTTTGAGCCAAATTCAATAGAGTAGTATGTATAAAACTATAAATATAATTGTAATTAATATGTGTGTGTATATATATAATTATATATATAATAAACTAATAAAAATTATATCGAGCCAAACCGAGCCGAGCGGACCCTTGCTCGTGCTTGGCTCATTTATAAACCGAACCGAGCCGAGCGGCTCGTTTACAACCGAGCGGAAAATCGAGCGAGCAAATACCGAGCAAATTTTGAACGAACGGCGAGCGATTGGCGAGCGCCGAGCGTTTTGAACATGCCTATGTTCATTACTATTATTATTATTAAATGCAGATGTAAAATGTAGTTTTCGATGATGGCTGCTTCTATGTGTTTGGTGAAAGGTTTGACAATTTTGTTCGCATGGTTACGGGTGATTTGGGTTCGACTAGTCGGGTCCGGGCTGGACCCACACGTCAGAATCAAAATCTACTAAGAATGTGCTTTGGTTTCTTTGCTTACTATAATTTAATAAACAATTTTTCTTACTACAAATTTGTCATTACGTGTTAAATTAATATTATATTTTGGAAAGATGGATTTGTCCTTATCTACACAATATTTTTGTATGATGTTGTACACCTTAAAAAAACATTTTAGGGAAGTTATGTGATCACCAACTATTAATGGTTTGTTCATCGGTGAGGGAGGATGTTAAATAAATTAAATAGTTAGAAATAAAAATTTAGTAACTATAAAATGACATTTGAAGATATTGAAATTATGTATAAGTAAGCACTTAAAAGTAACAAAACGAATAAAGTGAAAATAATAAGGTGTATAAGAGAAGCAGAATTTTTTTTAATGTTGTTCTCACAAAACAGTGACATGCGACAAAAATCAGTTACTTATTTATTAGGAGAGGAGTTGATGGAAAATTAATAGTTAGGGTAATTTGGTAATTATAAAATGACATCTGAAGATACACTATGTATAAGTACTTAAAGTAATAAAATGAATGAATCGAAAATAACTTGTTGTCATAAGAGAATTAGACAAAAAAATAATTTTATGCTAAACAAACGGTGACATTGAACCAGTTACTTATTTATAGATAAACGAAGGTTTAGCTTTCAAAACCTAAGTTCTGTAGAAAAAAAAAAAACCGAGAGAGATTTATCAAGGATGTTTCTCTAATTGTACATAATCATATCGAGTTGATGTACATGATCAAGAAACATTGTTATTGAGTTGATGTACATGATTAAAAAACATTGTTAATGAGTTAATGAATATTTTTTACCGATTTATTCATACTAGTGGGGAGCCGGCGCGATGTGGCGGGGTGGACAAATGACAATCTACAAGCATAAGTATAATTGTGTAGTTGATAATTCAACGGGATGCGCAAAGAAATAACTAAACTAACTAAATAAATAAAGAATATAGAGTGCAAGCCTAGTCAGTGGTTTTTCTATGACCAAAATCCCATTGCCTCATGGTGGAGATCTTTCTAACCTTACAAAGTACCCAGAAGCTTGCTTTAGTAACAAGTTCCAAGTCAAAGCAGTCAAATATATTTTGCTCACCACCATTTGGAACATATGGCGAGCGTGCATATGCTTATGATGCAAAAAAAAAAAAAAAAAAAAAAACTAATTTGCCCTCTAATTAACTTCTTTAAGTGTTGTACCATAAGCTTAATAGATTGTAATTACTTAACTTTTGCGGTCATCCTTTAATTCATATTTTCATATCCACCCTTAGGTTATTAGGCAAGTTACCCAAAAAACCTTTAAGAATTAAGATCCCTTCTGCCCCCATAACTTCATATGCTTATGATGCAAAAAAGACTAATTTGCCCTCTAATTAACTTCATTAAGTGTTGTACCATAAGCTTAATAGATTGTAATTACTTAACTTTTGCGGTCATCCCTCCCTCATGCTTTATATATAGTATATATATAGATAGATAGATAGATAGATAGATAGATAGATAGATAGATAGATAGATAGATAGATAGATAGATAGATATATAGATATGAATGTGGGTAAAGTAAATGTGTTTTCTATGCATTTTCTTTAACATAAATTTCTTTACTTATTAATGAAGTGAGACGGATTGTAATTAATATGTTATTTGATGTGGCCGTTAGTCATTGATTTTTTTTTAACAATGCACTTCATTAAGAAACGAGCTAGTCCTCAAAACGATGACCGCAACGCAAGAACGTTATAACATATACAAGGGATTAATCACCCAATCCTTCCAAACGATATTACGAAACCTAGACCTGCTTTTTAACCATAAAAATGCCGCTATAACTTCGGCGACCTTTGGAATCTTCCCTTGGAAAACTTTTGCGTTTCGAATCTTCCATATCGACCAACAACATATCATAATAATACCTTTGACAATCTCCCTTCCCCATTTGTTAGTATCAGGTTGATGATGAAGGATCAGCAAGTCTTCAAAATCGAAAGCGAAAACAGGTCCGATCCTGCACCAAGTCCCAATCGTATCCCAAACAGCATCTGTAAATATGTAGCCGTTAGTCATTGATGTATAATTAATTGTTCAGTATATTAATTTTTGTAGGAAGAGAAAATCTGCAACTAATTTTACTTGAGGCCCGATAAACGTGTAGCTTTTATCTTGTGATGTATATTTTTATAGAAACCAGAAGTCAACAATTTAGATTACAACTTACATGCTAAATCATTATTATCATGTGAGATGATTCACTAATCAAATGTTTGTTTGTTTGATCATTCTTTCCTTTCAAATTAACCATTTACTTAGGTAATATTATTAAAATTCAGAAAGGTAATAATATAATTAACACGGTAATATGAGAAATATTATATATATTTTATATGATTGACCAAAATACAGATTATGATCATCACACTACCATTATATTCTTCCAAGTGGCCCACAATATACAAAAACGTTGTCAACAAGTCCTTACCTTTTACGGGTCCACACGGCTAAGAATGTTCAATTAAAAGAAAAAAATAGAAGTTAATTCATTTTTTTTCCCAATTCTATCGGAAAGTTTGAAAAGAAAATCATCTTAAAGTACTTCTCGTTTTTTTTATTTCATTTCAGTTGGGGAGTTAGGGCGTGCTGAATACATATTTAAGTAATGAACTATAAAAGCCCTATAAGATACTAATACGTAATATGTTAATGATTTAATGAAATAATAATACTCGTAGTTGAAACTTAAAACAAAATGTACAATAGTTTATGTTATATTTCTAATTTTCAACTTATAATTGACTTTGTATATGATGTCCGTCCATCTTTCTATCCTTGCATTGAAAATATGTGAGAACGTACAAAGGATAGAAAACAACAATATTAATTGTGAGGAATTTCTAATACATTAATTTTTATTCTTGTTACACTAACTTTTATCCGAGCAACTTTCTAAACATAAAGAATGTGTATGTGACTAAATAATTAGGTGGTTTTAATTCAGTAAATCAAATTGTGAACGAAAATGCGCTGTGTTTTATAAATTCTTCGTAAACATAAAAACGATTTTAAATATATGCACTTGATTAGTTTGTCATGTACCTTTTTTATTTGATATTGTCTTGTGAACTTGTGTGACCCTTAACCTTAGTTTAATTAACCCCTTGTACTTTGAAGTTAAACGAATTAGACACGACGAACTTTAAGGACCCCAACATAACATGGTCATTTGGTCCCTGCAGGTTCGTTTTATTTATTGTACCCATAAATCTTTTTTAAGATATTTATTCGTATTTTATGCAATAACGACAATGACATTTTATTTATTTTTCTCTTATACATTCTACCAAGAGTGTGTTCTAGTAAGCATTGTGTGGATGACATCATGACATGATCTCCATGTGGACATTGATTGTATTCCAAGGGGGAAGAGGGTTCGTTGATCCATTTATCTAAAACTGGTGTTTTTTTCTAATGTTTTCTTTTATAAAATCAAACATTTTTTAGAAGAACATGAGTTAGACCCTTGATCATTTGTAGTAGGCACTTAGAAGAAAACTTTATGATGACCCCCAAGCAAGAATATCTACATCCGTCCTTAATTATACATAGTTGACAACTAATTAAGATCATGATCACTTGTGGCCACTAAATTTTAACAAACATTGGCTTGATCATAGCATCACATGTACATTCTTAGATCATGATTACGAGGTGTTATCAAGTAGACAATAAAGACAGAGAAATGGAAAGCATGATGAGAGCATCACATGTAAAGCCTAACTAATTAATTATAGCAATTTAGATGCACATGCACATCCCATCTAAAACAAATTAACTCCTGGAAGTAAATCTGAATTCTTCAGACTCCTTCATCCATGAATTTATGTTGACTTTTTAGTCATATATTTTATTTTGACTTTGTGGATGAAAATGGTCCATTTTTTTATGCAAATGAGTACATCACATAGCTTCATTAGAGGTAGTTTAGTGAACAGAATAATAGCTTTATGCAAAGTCTTTCCACTAGAGAGTTGGACCACCATATTGTGAAACTAGCAGCAATATGTCAAAGGGTATGATTCAAAGTGAGCACCATTAAGGATATCCAAAAGGCGAACACATATACACCCATTGATGTTGGTAAATACTGCATCTGCGTCTTTATTACTTCAAAAAACACATAATTTAATTATGTTTCTAAACCTTAGACTATCCGTTGTGGCTAGGGATGAGCCACAACTTGATCCTATAATATTGTGTCAAGTAAGCGCCCATGTGTTACTGGCTCGCGACTGCAAACTGCTCACTTGATCCCGTTGTGGCTCAAGGTGAGCAATAACTTTATCAATTTTTTTAACATTAATAAAAAAATATATTATATTATATTATATTATATTATATTATATTATATTATATAAAATTAAAGAATATACTAAAAAAATAAATTGTATTATAATAAATTATATTTCACTCATCTAACTTTGACTAAAGTTTTTATTTTTGAATTAAAAAAAACATATCATGTTTTTGGTTGTCTTCTTCACTTACCTGCAAGTGCAACAACATAAAACCTGCAACAAAATAAATTAAACATATCCATGACCTCTTCTTTACTTTAGAAAGACACAAACATATCTTACTTTCCTCACCGAAAAAAATAGAAAAATTAGAAACACACATATAATTCCCCGCTACAACGCGCGAGTGTGGTAGCTTGGGCTCGCTTGCGGGACCTTTCGAGTGGGGGTGTTGTGGTAGCGGCGATCCTTGTGGCTGGCGAGCTCGTTCGCGCAGATCCGATCGCGCACCACAACGGATAGTCTTAGGGTATAAGGGGCACTACTAGAATTTGTTTTTTCTTTCACTGATTTTAACCAGTCATACACTGCCACATCACTTCACTGATTTACTTCACTGAAACACTTTTTTGTAGGCAGCACTCCACTGATTCTTTCATTATATTTAATTTAAATTTGAGAAAACTAACCGTTATTTTAGGCAGATGGTAATAATTTTGTTACCGTTACATTTATACCGTTGCAACCATTTGGAATCTGTACCGTTCCGGTTTCGTCTATAAAAACACGTTAAACTTTAATACAAACAATAACACCACAAACCGGTTATACTTTAATCGTTTTGTAAAAATGGACCCGTGTAATGCAAATGAGGATTGCGTTAACGAGGGCATACCTGACAGTGAGAAACACATGAGTTCATGAAGTCGATACCCCAATTTCGTTTTGGCACCGGGTGTCGGGGATATTCAATACTTTAACCGGCACAAATGACCGCTCCAAGGATTCGCTCGTTCGTAGGTGGATTCTTATCTGGTCCAGGTGTCTCCGTTGGAACGTCCTCTATGAAGCCACGATGGAGAGGCACCCAATGTTCAAGAAGACATTGCAATCCAACTCACTCGCGGCGACTACTACCGTGCACAAATGACTAACTTCACCCATTTTGCGTCATGGCAAATGTTGCGGGATTTATTTAATGATTAATGTTTACGGTTGTTTAATGTTTATTGTGTAATGGTGTTTAAATTTTTAATGAAAGTTAACCGTGTCAATTATGTTATGTGAAAATATGATTTCTATATGGGTAAAACATAAAACAAGGTCAAAATGTAAACGGTAAAAAATAAAACACGGTCAAAATATCAAGGTCAAGGACTCAAAGGTGAAGGAAAAACGTAGCATATTATCATTGGTCAAGAAAAAGACCGTTTCTTTGTACCAGCACGGTAACAACAACCAGAAAACGGTCCACGAGAACCCTACCAGCACATGTGGCGGCGGTATTACCGTGCTGGTAATGGGGTACCCGTGCTCAATTCTGGTAACACATATCAAAATCACTTTTTTTTTAGTTTAGTTTTATCCTAGATATATCAAACATCGGGTATTACAATGTTTGATGGATGGATCATGTAGATTCCTTGGGGCATAAGTTATCAATGAAATATTGCTTTTCCAAAGTGCAGTTGTGGTAGACAATTATAAGAGTTCAAGAAATTATATATTAAGCTGTTATGGAACCATTACTTTAGAATCTTTTGAGCACTTGCATAGAAATGCACAATATGCTAGTCCGTGTCACTATGCATCAGTGATCATTTAACCATGTTTAGATAATATCTCGTGCATGATTTACGGATGATTGAACCAAAGATAATATCATTTGTGATTTGGGACCAATTGTCGTTTCTCAACCCTGAAATCTGTGGGTGTTGCTAGTTTTACTCCAACACGATCATCTAAGAGCTTATGATGTATTGATGTCAATCATAAATTCATGGTCATCATGTTTGATTGGCCTTAGTCTAAATATTAAATTTCGAAATTAGTATCTGCACATTGCGTTGTAAAGAGTTGTTAAAAAATGATCTTTTCATTTTTAGCTTTGCCTTAAGTTCAAACGGTTGGTTAACAAATTCTGATTTGGATTTGACAAGATTGCATCTTGATTTTGATTAGAAGTTAAAAGGAATCCACCTTGTGTTTTAGTTTAGACTACGGTGAGTGAAGGGACTGGGTTGGGTTTTAGGCATGAGTGATATGTATTTGCCACATAGGTGGTGTGGCTCTCTAACTGTGAAGAGTTTTCCTAGCCGTTCAATGATATGTATTTGCCACGTAGGTTTTCTCAAATATTGTTGTACATATGGTTCAATGATTTACTCACAAAAACTGTGAAGAGTTTTCCTAGCCGTTCGTGCCAACACCTTTAAATAGTTGTCCATTATGTCATATATAGCTAGAGACATAAGCTAATTGTATAAGTGCGGTCGTGACCTTTTGCAACGTAGTGAATCCTAAAGTACCACGCGCATCGGTTTTTGTTGGAAACATTCATATTTATTCTCTAAATCATTTGATATTCTTAAATAAATTACGAGTATACGAAAATGTTGCCACAATTTTTTTTCATTATATGTTTTTTTTTTCATTATATGTTTTTTTTTTATATGTTGGTTTGGATGAGAAGTAATCACATACCAATAAATTATCTGCGGCTTGCCGTTCGCAAATTATATATTTTCTCCGTTTGGGTTGGAAATTTCCTTCATCTTCATCACCAATAATAGCTTGTACCACATTCTGAACAACTGATAATATCATTTCCACACTGTCGTTAGATGAGGATGACAAAACAAATTGGTCATACAAATCTGACGAACTTAAAGATTTGTGGAAGTGGTTTTGTTGAAGATGTTTTGTGAGTGTGTAGACGAGTGATGCATATGTGTGTAATAAAATTTGAATTTGTGGAAGTTGTTTTGTTGAAGATGTTTTATTTTAATTAGGACGTAATGGTAACTATAACCAGCCTAACCACCTTCACCATTTCACCATTCCATTTCCATTAAGATAGGGAGAGTATCATTACCAATGATCAAGAGGTGTGTGTAATATTTTGATGGGAGGATGTTTAACCATGTTTTAGTATGTGTAATTAGCTATTTTTAAGTGTTTAATTGGGTAAAGCATCATTACTTTGAGAATGGTGGTTTGTGATTTGCATGTACCTAAACTTAATGTAGTTAATTGGAGCTTAATATGAAGCTTTTGGAAGCTAGAAAAGAGTTTGGAAACATACGGATGCAATCCCAAGTGAAATATGAAGTAAAGAGGAAATCCTCAGTTAAAGCACAAGGTAAAGTGATTTGGAGCATACGTGCTCTGATTTCAGCGCAAGACAGAGAAGAATGGAAGTTTTAGCAAGACCTAGCGTAGGCTTGCACGAGGGGGGGGGGGTCCCTTATCGGTTTAAGTCGCGAATCTTTGGGTTTTTACCCTATTTAAAGATACCATCAACCCCTACTTAACCCTAGCCGTTTTTAAGCTCCTAAACACAATTTTTATCATCCCAAACCTTAATCAAATCAATTCCTTCATGCAAGTATCATCAAAACCAACTATTGGAGATCTTACCATGATGATGAGCGGCTATATCCTATGTAACCATCTCCAGGTGTACGGTTTGTCTTTGTGAACTCCAACTTGTGGATTTTAGTGTTTATAGACTGTTTTTCTCCTTTTGAAGAATTCTTGTGGTTTAATTAAGTTAAATAAATAGTGTGTATTGCAATTACTTGTCTTTTATCATTCATATTCGGTTTTCTTGCATCGTGAGCAGTTTGATCATTGGGTGGTTCTGTGGCACATATGGTTTGGTAAGTAGATTGCATTGTTATTATTAAAAATTTGTCTTAAATTTTAAACAAGACCATGTCTATGTGGTATTCAACCAATTGAAACAAGTTTGGGTGAATCATTAAACCGGAAATACAGAGGGGGTTACTTCTTTTTCATACTTGTCTTTTATCATTCATATTCAATTTTCTTGCATCGTGAGTAGTTTGATCATTGGGCGGTTCTTTGGCACATATGGTTAGGTAATTACCATTTCTATGTGGTATTCAACTAATTGAAACAAGTTTGGGTGAATCATTAAACCGAAAATCCGAAGAGGGTTACTTCTTTTTCATAATTGCTTACAAATCATATTAAAAATCTTTTTCTGTAAAAACTCAAACTAGTTAAACAAGGCAATTGATTAGGCATTAGTTAATTTAGATAAAAGTCATAACTTTCCACCAATTCCCCGTGGAAATGACCTTACGTTCCACCTACTACGTATTTTCATTACCTTTGACCGACCAAACGATACCGATCATGTTCTCTATTGCTGGTTTTGTGAAGGTTCGAGCTCTGTTTCCCCCAATTCAGTTAAATGTTTGGTTTGCTTAAGCTTGTGTATTTGTGTTTGGTTATGGTTGGGATCATTTTAGACGTTAGTTCTAATGTATTTGGATACATAAAGTTTGTATCTAGATGTGTTTTCAAACCTGCAACATGTAGTCGCCATCACAACTTATTCTAGGGTTTCTGTGAAAAAAGGTAAAGTTTTCGCACCATATAATCTTGCGAATAGTAGTTTCCGTGCGAATAGTATTAATACTCATATGCTTATTTTTCACATCGTAGAACTCGTATGCTAGTTTTCGCTCATAATTTCTAGCATGACGCAGTATCCACATTATGCAGTTTTCGC
The DNA here is from genome assembly GCA_030844895.1 of Ambrosia x helenae. Taxonomy (NCBI): domain Eukaryota; kingdom Viridiplantae; phylum Streptophyta; class Magnoliopsida; order Asterales; family Asteraceae; genus Ambrosia; species Ambrosia x helenae. The sequence goes on from JAUTDX010004013.1 coordinate 32,020, forward strand.
AAGATACTCATACAGGAACTATAGATATCGCATGTTAAAGCATTCTCATGGATAGTGGCGTTCACATAGATTTCGCATGATGTAGATATCACACGATAGATGTTCTCGCATAATTAATAGTTCTTGCATGTTAGTCTGATGTGAAGACTCTAAAGTTATCGCTTGATATACCTATGTGAAAAGTTGACCATTCATTTGTCTTAGGTGTTCATGTGTTCTGCATGGTCAAGCCAACAAGTTAATAATATGGGAAAATCACGAAAATAGCCATTGACCAAAGTGGCTTTACTAAAATAGCCACCTCCTAGCTCTTGGGAGGTGGCTCACAGGTTCCGAGACCTCTCCAAGAGGCTTCCCATAAGAAACCAATAAGGAAGTGACACATGTTTAAAATATAATAAAAAAATAATCACACTTCCACCCCCATTTTTAAAACGGTCATAACTTTTTTATACGACATTATTTTTAAAAAAAAAATTACACCATAAAAACAAGCTTTTCATCCTCTTTCATTTCCATACCATATTGCTATACTTAAAAAAAATTGATGGGTTGATAGTACTTGCGTCTAAATGTAAACACTTAATATTATTACTTGCGTTTAAACATGTCTGAACCAGAACAAGTCTAGTATTAATATCTGTACTTTTAAAAAAAAAAAAATTGTTGGGTTGATAGTACTTGTGTCTAAATGTTTAAACACTTGCGTTTAAACATATCTGAACCAGAACATAGCCTAATTGTTATGTTTAAACGCAAGTGTTTAAACATTTAGACGCAAGTACTATCAACCCAGCAAAATTTTTTTTGTCGTCCATCGCTAATTGTCGCTTGATATCACACCTACGTCACAATGCAACAATTGTTGTCTGACGTATGCTCATCACCTCACCAGTCTCAATCAAAGCCTTATCATTGGACACTGGGATCTCAATATTAGTATTAGCATCGGACATTTTGACTGTAGTTGTCACCCGAAAATGAAAACATCGAAGAAAACATCCCAATTTTATAATCGTCCATATTATTCTCCACTCGATTCTCGCTCGGCGCTCGCTCAGAAAATTTGTGCTCGAAGAATGCTCGTTCGGTTTTCAGCTCGATTGTAAACGAGCCGCTCTGCTCGGTTCGGTTTGTAAACGAGCCAAGCACGAGCAAAACTTCGTTCGAATCGGCTCGGCTCGTGAACAGCCCTAGATGAGCATCTAAATTAACGTTTCACTTAATCGCAAATAACATTTGGACAACTTGTTTAATAATGATAAAATAACATTTTGATGGTATGACTGAATGTCTCCATTGGCGTCTGAATTAACTATTTGGGTTTAAGAACTATGTACATAAATTAATTGGAAAGTTACGAATTGATGCTTATTATTGGAAAAAAAAATAGTGATCTACACGGTTTTGAAAATGAAAACTATGATAGTCACATTCTATTCATGTTGACTGACATGTGTGCACATTAATTTCAAGTGGTTATGTGTTATTGAAAATGGTTTGGATTGTATAATGCAAAGAATTAAGTTGAAAGGCTTAAAATTCGTAAATAGGTGCTCCTGCTACGCAACTATTTTCCCAAATGTATTTAGTCTTGTGGCTCCCTTTTTAAAAATTTAAGAGTAGTTTTAAAATAGGTGATTTATTTATTTATTTATTATTATTATTTTCTTTTTTTTTTTTGCTTTGTCCTTCACTCCTTTGGGTGTGATACATTAAGTACTCGGTAAAATCAATAATAAGTGTTGTGTGATACATTAAGTACTTGGGAAAGGATCGAATCACTTTAGAATAAGCTGGCTTTTGTGATGACAATGATAATTAATTTTTACGTAATGTTTTTCGTTTTATTTAATAAAAAATATTTTTTTATTTACTGGATTAAAAAGGAAAAACAAACTAAAATTACCCTAAGACCCACCAATCATATATCTCACTCTCCACGCCATTACCGCCCAGCCGATTTTAGCCTCTTGGAGGAGAATTCCTCTTACAGTGATGTGAATGTCACATGTCAATTCATGCCCTTTAAAAAGCATGACCTCACCGTATCTATACTATCTTATAATACATTTTACAAGGACCTCTTAAAATTTAAGTTTTACAAGTATAATTGCTTAGAGTACACCACACAATGCACATATCAACTACTTTTTGAGGGCAAATTTGTCTTTTATACAATACTTACACATTTGCCCCTCAACTTTACTTAACTTTTGTTTATTTAAATAATAATTACACTTTTTACCATTATTATAACCAACTACCCCTCACGATTTTTAAACGTCCATAACTTTTTCATACGTTAATATTTTCTTAATATTATTACACCGTATAAACGAGCGTTTTTTTTCTCCTTAATTTGTGTATAGTATTGCTATAGTTTTTTTTTTTTAATTTAAAAAAATGATATGTTAAGATTAATTAATAATCGAAACGAAAATGAACCGAAAGCATCTAATACATTTCCCAATGACCTTATATAATTTAAGTGTTACAAGTATAATTGGTTAGAGTATAACACAAAATACACATATTAACTATTTTTTTTAAAGTAATATGTCTTTTATACAATACTTACACATTTACCTTTCAACTTTACTCAACTTTTGTTTATTTAAAAATAATTACACTTTTTCACCCTTGTTACAACTAACTACTCCCATGATTTTTAGACATCCATAACTGTTTTCATACATTAATATTTTCTTAATATTATTACACTGTATAAATGAGCATTTTGTTACCTTCAATTTGATTATAGTATTGCTATAGTTTTTTAATTTAGAAAATGATATGTTAGGGTTAAGTAATAATTGGGACGAAAGCAAAGGAAGTGAGAAGTTACATTTGCACATATAACTTCTCACTTTCTCACAGTCACCCTATTTTTTTTCTTAACGTATCACATAAATTATTGCTGTGTATATATTCATGTGCTGGCACTTCCGCTAGCACATAGGATTCGTTTATGGCAAAAAAAGTATTTTTATTTATTGAATTCAAAATTTTGTTTAAAAATTGTTTAGCACTTACTTAGCTAATATTATTCATTAATTGTCAGAATTTTATCTTATTTGTGTTTGTAGAAAAATTTTGTGTAATAAGTTGTTGAATGAGAAGATACACGTTGTGACATAGTTCTTAACTTGATTTCTTTAATGAAAAACAATATATTATAGTTCACAACTCTGTGTTTTTTGGATATATATATATATGGAAGGAAAATATCTTGAAAATGTATAATTAGATAGTTGAAATCTATATACATGATGTATAATTTGATCGGTTAATTCGGCTATGCCCACTGGAAGAACTTATTTGAGGCCATGAGCAGCCCCCCCCCCCCCCCCCCCCGTTTTGTTCGTAATGTATTTTTTACCTAAAAATTCTGAATATTTTTTATATATTGAGTATGCCCCCACTGATTTTACCGAAAATGCAGTCAAGCCCCGCTAAAATTTGTTACCTGCTATAACGCGCGGGCACCCACTAGTAGTCTTAAACAAATGTTGTTTTAATTAAGAAATTAAACTGATTCACACGTTTACACCCCATCTTCAAAAATATGTTGATATCAAGAAAATCGCTACAAAGAATAAAATTAAAGAAAAGAATTAGAAGATCAAAATACTATATAAATTATTTAGTTATATTTTTAGGCGAATGTTTCCTTGATCTTAAATCCGAAGCTGAATTATTATAAATTTATTAACTATTTTAGTCATCAACCAAAACAAGTAAAGTTTCAGACTAACTCGGAAATTAATTTTGGATTTTCAGTCCAGAGTAATATTATTACTCAATCTTCTGGTAGCAGTCGTTTTTAGTTCATAACTAATCAGTTTATTAGAGAATCGGAAACCAAACAAAGTTTTTTTATACAAATTATAATTAGATATTTTTCTCCCTAATGGATGAATCATATATGTTTTTTTAAACTATAATATTTAACATTTAAATACTATATAATCTTGTAAAAAGTAATTAATTATTTACTTTTTAATTTATGTAAATTTTTTACGATGACTCTATGGCAACGAGAAGTCGTCAAGAAAGGAACACCTATAGTGACGACATGTCATCCGCAAACCCTATATACATGTTGTCACTATAGCTTTGATTTTTTTCATCATCATAGCCTAAGTTTCATGTAGTGTCATATCGTTTTTTTATGATAGCAAACATCATACCTCTAAATCACTAGATCAGCAACGCCAACGGAATCTTGTATAATTATGAAAAGTTAAAAACCATCTTATGATAGTTAATAATAATAATATAATAATAATAATAATAATAATAATAATAATAATAATAAAATTCTTTATTAACCTCATCACCTTTATGTTAAAACTTTTCAGCAAGTTATCCCTTTCACAAACGTACATAAATGGAACCAATGCCCTCACTCCCACAATAACCAGTTAACCACTCCCAACACACGCTCACACACACATTCATACATACTCTCTCTCTCTCTCTCTCCCTAAAAGTTTTAAAGTTGGATATACACCAGAGATCGAATGGACTTTATGCCAGAATCCACGGCCATCACAAACCGTGATCAAATCATCACAAGAAAACGTACGGACCACAAGAGGCCCAAGTCTCCTATTGCAACAACTTCTAACTCGTTCACTAACCACAACACAGTCCAGTCATCGGAGGAAGAAGAAGAAGAAGACATGGCTAACTGCTTGATTATGCTCGCTCATGGTGTTTCTCCACTTGATGATGATAAATTTGAGGATGTTTGCGGTCGAAAGCCGGAGAAACTAAAAATTCGAAGTGTAACGGAGATGACAGCTACCACTGGTATTGGATATTCTAGTACCCAATGCTACGAGTGTAAAACATGTAACCGTGTGTTTTTCCGTCTTTTCAAGCACTTGGTGGACATAGAGCTAGTCACAAGAAACCAAAACTAACCCTAGACGACGATAAACCTGAATATCCCAAAGAATATCAACCTAAACTGGTCCTTGTGTATGAAGATAACAAAACTGTTACAAACAATAAGTTAACTTCTTCGGTGGTAGCAGATCATTTCGTCCAAACAGGATATAAGAATAGTCAAGCAAAAGTTCACCAATGCTCGATTTGTGGATCGGAGTTTTTATCAGGACAGGCTCTTGGTGGTCACATGAGACGACATCGTACAGCTCCACCATCACTCAGCCCAACTACACCGAATGATCATGTCATCGATAAGTCGCCTGTGTTGTCTTTAGATCTAAACCTTCCCCCACCAGAGGTTGCTGACGAAGGCCACTTGAGTTTTCAGTTCGCAGGGGGTTCTTCTCAGCAACCTTTGGTTTTCTCCGCTCCAGCACTGGTGGATTGCCACTACTGAAGCGGAGAAGGAGATGTCTAGAATAATTAATATATGTAACATTTTTACATTAATCTTAGTTATAGATATTTTTAAGTTGTGATACTTTATATGTACTTGGTAACTGATTAATATAAACAACGATATTAGTTTTAAGTATAGAATTGTTATAACCATATTATTACTTGTATAGTTGTACACTTGTACTTTCATGTTTAAAGTTTGATTGTCACGTATCAATGGTTATTGAGCTTCTCGTAATTATTTGTTTAAAGTTGGTTATGTGTTAAACGCGTCATGATATACGTTACAATGTAGAATTTATTACCATAAATTTAAAGTAAATATATGTTAAATAAACGGTACGTAGGATTGGTATAATTTGGTGTTGAAGTGGTGTAGTGAGTGTGGAATACTTTGAGTAAGTGGCCAGTGTTGAACCCAAAATGTGATGCATGTCATGCTTTGCCTTTCATTCACGAAAAGTGAGTGATATATAAAAGTAGGCATCTTTCTACCTTTTTTTTATTTCTTTTTTATTAAATGTACTTCAATTGTTTTCCATTTTTTATTGATGTACTTCATGGTAAGTATACTCAAACCCGCACTCAAGAAATATGGTTCAATTCTTGAACATATAAACACTTGACACGCACCGCTATCTTCAATGATTCTAACTTGTGTGGACGTACACGTGGATGAGTTGATATTTTAATGTTGATCATCAAAACCTAATCCACTAGTTTTTTAGGCTTAATTAAAGCTTACCTGAATTAGTTTCTTGATTTAGAAACGTTAAGAAACCGAATATTTGGTTTGGTTTCGGGCAGAACCCGTAATCCTGTAATTAAAGGCGATGTGTGTGTGACAACAAGAGAGTTGTGTGGAGCATGAATAAGTAGAGCAAGTGTGTCGAGAAAGACAAGATGTCATGGGAATGGAATGAGTAGGGTTTGGCACAAGTAGCACCACAACCAAAAGTGGTGGATTAGGTTCGTCTATTTTTGGTTTTGCACCACACAAGCACAAACAAACTTTGGCATGGTTTGGGCCAAATCTTTACATATAAAACCAATTAATCTAACTTTGTTTAAAGTAAATTACATTTTCTTTGCCCTAAACTTATAAATCAATCTTTATGTGTTTGAATAACTAGAAAAAAGATCCTAGCTTAATCGTGTGAATTATGCAATTTCAGTCCATTGCTCAAGTCCAACAACTTAACCACTTCTTTTTATCCTTTGAACTTTAAGTTTATTTTAGGAGAATATGATATAGTTAATAGTTGCACTAAAAACAAGTTATTTAGTGGGCAACGTTTTTAATGATATACATATATAATCATGACATACTTGATTTTAAATAAGTACGTAGATGGTTTTAGTCATGTATTAACCACGCCCAAACTACGCCTTTTAATGTTAAATAAATAATTAATTTATTGTAATATCCCTAAATTAGTTAAATAAATGAATCTCATAATTCATTTTCAAAATACATTCTTTCAAAGCAAAGCTAATTTACAGTGAAGGATAACTTTCGATATGTACAGAACAAATGTATTATGAATTTCTATATGTGTAGAATAACGTATGATAATTTCGATATGTATAGAATAAACTTTGATGTTACCATTTTGTCGTTTCTTTTTTTTCTTCTCATAATAAAATAATTCACAAATGATCCCATATATATATGAAATGGATCATTAGAAAACTTAAAGAAAATAATATAAACCATTAAGAAAACTACTTATTTTGGATAAAAAATAATTCCTATAATGATATTTTTTTCATGACAAGTTGGACCGTCACCCTTTCCTGGATCGTGAAACCTAGTTTTTTTATTTTTCATTTATTTATATTTTTTATATGTTACTATTATTCTTAGAAATAAAAAGAAAATGAAAAAAACTATATGTAGATTGACTTCCTACATATATGTGGCTCGTGAACTACATATATATACGGGGTTGTTTGGCAACCAGCAACAGTAAGAGCTGAGGATTAAGAGTCTGATTGGGTACGAGGAGCGGGGTACATGGTCATCTGGTTTATGTTTGAGTTTGCTTTAAAAAAGCGAGAAAATTTTCCAAACAATGTAAGTATTCCATTTTTAATTTACATGATTTGACTTAAGCATGTTGTTGTGGTTTATCGGGTTTAAGTATGGTTGTATTACTGGGTTTTGTTGTTTATTATTGGCGTTTGGGTTGTTACGATGTGATTCACAACTTTTTTATATTTTGGGTTACTTGGGTTTGGACGGGTTTGGGTTTAATCAATATATCGACTTTGTTACACTAAATATCTTGACTTAGTTAATATATCTCACTTTTGTTATTTGTTTGTTAGATTTGGAACAACATATCAACCATCACAGAAGAGGAAATCGACAAGTTGGTCCAAAACATCATGACGTGGTTTTTTGTTTCAGTATTGAATTAGTGATTTTAGTTTTCTTTAGTATTGTATTTGAGCAAGTTTGGTAAACAGGTTTAGAAGTTCTTTGGGTTTGATTAGGGGAGCCTCAAATCGCCTATAAAGCTTGTTTCCACCGCCTTTTGTATGTTCTGATTTTTGATAATCCTTCTAGCTTGGATCATATATCAGCTTGTGTTCTATTTCCTCTACGTATATGAACCGTCCTCAGCTCGAATAAATAAACTTAATTTATAGAGCTCTAGCTCTATCGAATTCTAGCTTGGTTCGGTTACAAACTAGTTTTTGTAGTCATGTATATTTAATTATTTTTTTATACAACACCAAAAATAGACAGTCGTTCATTACAAGATCAAAAGGCTAACGTGTGAGTAAACTGTAACATCTGCCTCTCTTACCATCAATATTGTCCGCTTTGTCCTGATGGGTTGATAATCCAGAGCTCACGGATTTGTTTTTGGTTGCCCTAGTGGAGACTTTCCAAGAGGTCACCCATCATGGTACTGCTCCCACCTGAGCACGCTTAACTGTGGAGTTCTCCTCTCATCCACTAACATTAAGCCCCAAACGCGTTAGTGATTTTAAAGGCATTGGATTACATATGAACCAACGATCTCTCCTAGTCATGACTGATATGGGATTTTCCTAGGGTGTCACGTAAACATTTAAAAAGTGGAAAGGTGGAACTTTGATTTACCATAAACATCGTACTTATGAATGGATAAACCATAACAATTTCAACAGTATACTGTTTTTTAATAATTAAATTTTAAAAATTTTAAGTCTACCTTTTAACAATTTAATTTTGTGTTTACTTTGGTTTATATGTGACCCAAACTAGCTAGTATTAATTATGAGGATCTTTAGGAAAGGTTTTGGACTGTCCTATGGGTAAAATTGTAAAAATAGTGAGCTGAGCTTTTAAGGATATAGCAGGCTTCACTTTGTTTGGGACAAGCGCACCACTCGGAAGTCCAAGCCGGCCCAACTTAACTTATTGAACCCTCAGTTCATTGACATACATAAAGACATAAAGTCTTTAAACCGCACTTCGCAAAACAAAATACATATAGAATATAGAGTAAAGATAAATTACGAATAGGATTAACCTACTAAATATGAGAAGTGAAAGGGAATTTTTTCCCCCATTTGCTTAAAATGCTTTTCTAGATGAATAATATATATAAAAAAATTTAGCGTAATTACGTCATTAGAGTAATTACAGTAGTTTACACTAAAGTAATTACATAATTACTATACAACAGTAATTATGTAATTACTCTACACCAAAATTTTATTTTTTTTAGATTTCAGTACTAAAGTACATCTTTAACAATATGAGAAAAAAATATTTTCCTTCACTTCTCACGTTAAAGGCAATTTGTAGGATCAGTATCATTTGTACAAAAACATTCCTCTACATATATACTGTATAATATATTAATTTACCAAAGTATCCTTTTACTTTCAGTTAAAAATACATAAAATCTATTATCTACTATTATTTTTTTTATATAATAAATCAATATAAGTTTGGACACATATCATTTACTTGACCCATTATGTTTTTGGTTTTTCCTCATCTTTCGCCTACTTAAAGCACCCACAATAGTAAATAAAACAAACCATTTCAAACCGTCACGTCACCATACCACATCATTCCAAACCACTTTTTTCCTACAACATTAAATTATTTCAAACCTTCATCTCGTCATCTGCTTTGAATTTTATTTAATTTATATCCCACACAGACAAAAAAACTTTTTTTTATTTAATCACATAAAGTACGCGCGAGGCCCACACCCGTTAGAGATGCTCTTAATTTTGTTGATACCTACACAGGCCACAATATAAAGAAAAATCTAGTGTGCAAAACAATCAAATTAGCTATCCACTTTGAATCCAAGACAATATGTTAAATTCAATAATGTGAATTGAATTGGTATCTACCTTAACTTCTTCTTCTTCTTCTTCTTGTAAATATAAAAAACTGAGGAACATCACACCAATTTGCGATCGCTCGCCATACCCCCGTTGCAGATGCACAAGCCGTGAAGATATGACTCGTCGTTTCTTCATAGTCTCCGCAGAAAACACACTTGTCACACTCTACAATAATGTTCCGTTTCTTCAAAGCTGCCTTTGTAGGTAATCGATCTATTTTAGCTCTACAAGCGCACAAATTACATTTTGCCGGTATCCATCTACACCAATGAAGAGCATAAAAAGGATCAAAATGAAGCGACAGTAACACTAACCTTTTAATTCCACCCACCGAGAACACACCATCCGGGTCCCCTTGCCACACCCACTTGTCATAACCTGTTGTACGAGTCACAATTTGCAGCAAATCCTGTAACAAATTCAGTTGCGGCTGTTCGTCGACGGTCAACAACGACCGGACCCAGTCACAGCCCCAAACCCGATGCCAATTTTCCTCGAAAATTCTATCGGTCACCACACAATACTTATTATTGTCAAGTCTGAATAGTAAAGAAAAGGTATCTTTTAGTCTCTTTGATTAAACCATGAGTCTAACCAAAATCGTTCGTCTCGGCCATCCTAATCTTCCTAGTAATCAGACCGTCAACCTCAACCCCCACATCCTTTAATTTATAATTCACTTTAACAATTTTTGTCCACACCATTAAGAACCTTTAATTTGCCGAATATGCATCCCATCGTCTTCTCGTCGCATGAATTCCATCAGTCACTTGTCTCCAAAGAGCCTCTCTATCGATTCTATATCGCCACAACCACTTAGCCAATAAAGCGTCATTACAAACACCAAGCTTGAATTTCACCAAGCTTGGCTAACTATCACCCCAAATCAGAATAATTTCACCACGGGTAAGAACATACTTTATCGTCATTAAACATACCAACCATCATACATCCGCCTGTTGACTTTTTGTGAAATTATATACGGTCATGGGTAAAGATTTCATCCACGGGTCAACCACAAATATATTACCTATGGCACATCACCAGGAGGGCGCATATGTATTAGTGATTAATCATCCACAAACATTTACCAACATATTATTTACGGATCAATGAGTAATGATCACATGACTAGTGACGCATTAATGACAGGATGGTCACTAAGAGGTCATCGACAAGTACTCCCATCAGTATACAGATGCCTAAAAGGGTTGTACTAAGAGGTCACCGACAAGTACTTCCATTGGTATGTATACATTAGTCTGTGACAAATCAAGCTCTCAAAAACGACACACAGACGCTTAAAAGGTTGCGTACATTGGCGCAAAACGAAAACAAATAAAACCCAAGGAATAATTTTCAAAGTGTAGATAAAATTTTGAATGATAAACCAATGGAAAAATTATAGAAATCGTCCTTTATGTTTACATCGTTTTTTCAGTGGTTGTCTTTTAACTTCAAAATTGATGAAAATCGTCTTTTATGTTGTAAAATCTTGCAGGTCTCGTCCTTTAGGCCTAACCTAGTTAGTTTTTTTTTGGTTAAGTTTGGTCATGTGGACCCCACATGAGGGCAAAACAGTCATTCACTACATGTCTCCCTCATTTAAAATCTAAAATCTTTCAACTCTCTATCTGTCACTCTCTCTCACTCTATAACATCTTGTTCCCACCACCACCCTAAACTCTTTCACCTTAACAAGCATAAACCACACCACGACCATTATCATCATCACCACCGTCCCCTGTCTTAACAACCCTACTGTAAGTTTTTCAAGAAATGAAAACTTACATACCCAACAAACCAAAAACACCAAACAAACAATACTTGAAAAAAACCATTACCATGAGAAACTGAAGATTTCATAAAACAATATTCGTATCTTCAATACCCAGAAGATGAGCAGAGCCTTTAGAAGCAGCTACAACAAACCAAAAACACCAAACAAGCAACTATTCTGATAACATCATTACCACCGCCTATTTCCCTCTTCTGATAACATCATCATCACCACCTCTTCGTCGAACAGAGACTTTTCATATCTGTGTCTTGAGCAGTAATCGACGAACAGAGAGCCATAGCTTAATTTGTTGTTTGATTGAATAATAAAAAGCAATTGATTGAATTTGTTATGTCTAGGATTGTGAAAATTTGGGGGAAAATTATTATTATTATTATATAAAAGATGAAAGAGATTGGGTCTTGAAGATTGTACCCGAATGTACGGTTGTTGATTGAGAGAGAGAGAGATTAGGTCGCAACCTGTGGTGGTTGTCTCGTCGAAGATAGTGACCAAAGCAAGAGAGAGGGAGAGAGAGAAGAAAGAGAGGGGACGGTTGTGGAGTTGGGTTGTTCGTGGCAGTTGTGGTGGTGGTGGCAGGTTGGTGGTAGATATGGTGGTGCGGCCTGGTGATGGATGTGGTGGTTGCTGAAGAATGTAATTGGTGGGGTGATAAAGATGATAGAGATGAGGGCATAACTGTCATTTTGCCCTCATGTAGGTCCACATGACCAAACTTAACCAAAAAAACTAACTAGGTTAGGCCTAAAGGACAAGACCCGCAAGATTTTACAACATAAAGGACGGTTTTCATCAATTTTGAAGTTAAAGAACAACCATTGAAAAACGATGTAAATATAAAGGACGATTTCTGTAATTTTTCCAAAACTAATACAATAGGTGCACTTTTATATGGTGGTTTCTAAATTTGACAGGTTTACCAAATTTGGAAAGATCTTGATTGACGAGAAAATTAATCCAAATAGGAAATTTAACGAAATTGGGAAAAAAAAACTTTGATGAAATCAGAGCCTTGAATCAAAAAATTTGGGTTTGCAACATGATCAGACTAGTTGAGCCCTTTCGGCCGTTGGTTTTCAGCATTGTAACTCCAATCCTAACCCAAGTTATGCCTCTTTGTAGTTCGCGTTTTTTCTGCCACGCTTTAAAATATACAATTGATTTAGATAAGAGTCTCTCAACTCTTAAACCAGCTCATTATCATGGTACCAAATTACTTTATCATTGATCATGTGTCCATTGTATAAATTGTATACAGTTATTTTTCATTAAAAATAAAACTTTTAAAACTATATCTCTTTCCACTCTTATGTTTCGGAAAAGGTAAAAAGACGTACAGTTTGGAGCATCTTAAGTCCTTAGGTCCCAGCATACTCGTGTAATTGAGGGACTATGCCAAAAACAAATAAAGAAACTAAAGCTTGATAAACTGATAATAGTTAAAAAAAGATGAGTAATAAAGTCGAATATAAATTTTCAACAAAATGTATCACAATCGTTTTTATGTCCTCAAAACAACTCTATGTATGACAAACTATATCATACAACTACGGATATAAACTTCGTTATCCAACTCTTAAACACGTACTTTTTATCACCTAAATGTTCATAAATTCGTGAAAATAAAGTACAAATTACATTACATACATATATAAAACAAAAAATCAAAGTTGTATACATATTTGATGTAAATTATCAAAGTAAGGCTCATTGGATTCTTAATTCTTAAACATTCTCTATTTGTATTAATGAACGGTATACAATTATACACTTTGATCGCGTATTATTAACATGTATACAATAACAACATATGATTAATAATATATAGATCATATACTATGACTACGCCTTTTCCTAGAAGAAGATGAAGAAACCCTAACGGTAAACAATCGGAAGAAAGCATCTACCTCTTCACGCCTCGTTTTTTCGAAGAATTCGAACGTTGTACTGTCATCAGAGGACCTCCTCCTCCTCTTCTGTAACAGTTTTTGTGGTGGTGGTGGTGGCGAGTGGAAGCGTGGTGGCGGAATCTTGTGATCATTAGAGGGTGGAGTTTGATAACCATGATCACCATCTTCTTCATGCTGCTTGTTGTTTGACTCTGGTTGTTCTTTAATTAATTCATGATCATCAGATTTTGCCATGAATTTGAGGTTAAAATAAGTTTTAATATTAAACAAAGGTGAGTTCAGGTGGGGAGAGAAATATAAAGAGATGATCATTATAGCGTACTTGACAATTTTCTTTAAATTCTACAATTTTGCGTCAACATCTTATCTTGTTTTTTCTCCCACGTATAAATGTTTTTTTTATTGTCCATTTGAACGTTTTTTTTCTTCATATGTGGAGACTTTACTTTCCACGCTTGCTAAATGTTTAAATTGATAAAACTTTTTAATAAAAAAAAAAAAAAACCATTTACATTCCTATAATTAGTTAAGATTTACTATTTCACGTCATTTTTTGTCCTATGATTTCGTGTCCTTTGTTTAGGTTGATATAGATTTCTAGTCCTTCGGTTGATGTGATGCAGAATGGATTTTTTCTTGAGATCTTAACAAATTGTGTGAATTGAAGGAATCGTATAAACTCGTATAGCGTACCTTTTGTTTATAGTTAGTACATAATTGACAAATTTAAGTCAATTTATAAACATCAATGATATTACATCTTTCTCCGTATTGTTTGTTGTAATATCGTGTGAACTTCTTATCAAACGGTATTGTGATTCATAAGTGTGTTATTGGAGAGATAATTATAAGGATGAGAATCAACTAAAGAGATAACTAATTATATTTCAGAGTGTGTGACGTAGCTTACCTGAATACGTCGCCTCAACCTTTCTACTATTTTTTAGATAAGTTGACTAGAATATAAGTTTCAATATGTTTAAGATTTACTTTAAAAATATACTGTAGTAGTTATAGTATTTTGTTTATGTGCACATACACTGTATGAGAAAACGGTTGATGCGTTTTAAAACATAATATTTGATTCCAAAATGAACACTCTAACGTAACATAATTTTATTTTAAAGTTAGAAATATTTCATTTTAGTTTATACTCCCTCCGTCCCATTTTAAATGTCCCACTTCCAAAAACACACATTTTAAGAAATTTTTTGTTTGTATGTGGTAAAATGACAATAATATCCTCAAAAGTGGTGATTGTGTTTTGTCTTTTACGGGCAAAACTGGAAATTACATTTCCATTTTTGGAAAGGGACATTTAATTTGGGACAAACAAAAAAGGAAAGGAGGACATTTAAAATGGGACGGAGGGAGTATTAATGAAACCGAAGAAAAATGATGGCTCTTACTTGGGACGGAAGATGTATAATGAATTTGTTGGTTGTAATTACTTTTTCTTTGTTGAATATGCCCAATAGGCTAATTAGGTCCAAAAACTTACTATTAGATATTATTGTCATTTGAAATTATACAACATTCATATATACCCGCAAAGTAGTACTTATTATGAATTGAAAGTTTTGGCTTAGTGGATCACGTTTATCCTTTTTTAATAATATATATTTGTTTTATTACTAAAATCCAGTCTCAGTTGTAAATTGCACAAAAATAACACACGTTTTATTTATCCCTTCATGTTTTTTATGTTGTGTATCAAACTTACTTGTATCAAATATCGATATCTCATTCACATAAGTGTTTCTCATCTCATTAAACGTCTCATCTCATTAAAATTATATATATAAATTTAATTGTTTGTATCAAACTTGAAAATAATTATATGAGATTTAGTATGGCATAGGATGCCGTTATATATGGATGGAAGGACATTGAAATGTGGGAGTATAGACACAAACAGAAAGGCACTATATCGCAATTCCCGTTCCCCACCAATTGCATGGCCGTATTATCACAGCACGTAAGTCGACACAGAATCTTCCAAACAAGTATTTTGTCCTTGCTTTGGTAATATCTATAACTGTAAGGACTGATGTTTAAAATCACGGATCATATACTATTCATTGCAGTTTGGTTCTCTTTTAGCCAAAATTCTTTCTGCCCCCTTTTATTGATTTCTCCAACTAGAATCACAATACATGTAACACTTCAAAACTATGTCACCAGTAACAAGCCAACATTTGTCATTTGAACGTAAGTATACGGTTATACAATAATACGTACAGTCAGTGCGTTACCTAAATATAGAGAACTGATCCTGTAGGAAAATTGATTTTTATGAGAAGGATCAAGAATTTAGAATTAATTGACATGTAGTTATCATTTTTGGATTCAGGAATGCTGATTTGGATTGTTTTGGCTTGAAAAACACTAAACACAATGCAATGTATTATAGTTATTAAATCTAAAACACACCACATTGCGTGCTCACAGGTCTGCCTCCTGGGTGGAGCTTCCTGATTGCTTGTTCGTGCTGCAGGTCGTACAAAATGTCGGCCTGGTTGTGCATGGTCCGGGAGATTTGCCTTGCTGGCGCTTTCTGATTGGTTGATCGTGCACTATGACCTCTACCACACGTCCAGCGGCTGTGATTGTCTGTGCAGCTTGTACAGTTGTACTTTTTGCCTGCCACGTGGTCTGCTACCCCTCGTCCGCAGGTCTTCATGAATACCAGGCGGATGTTGTGTGGGTAATACATTAGCGTTGCTCCGTACCCGCCAAAACTCGTATCCGCCAAATATGTATCCGCCCAATTATCTATCCGCCTTCCGCGTGGTCCGTGGGCCAAATACGTCATGTGCCCGTCCTGTTTTTAATGTAGTTTTGGGCCCTTATCCCTTCAGGTAGGGTTTAAAATGTTATATGTTTTTCATATAAATGTTAAAAAAAATTAAATAAATGAGGTGAATGAATTTATATAAATACCGGTTACTATGTATTTAGGGGTCGTTTGGTAGCCTCTTTATGATTGCATTAAGAGGCTACCTCTGAATCAATCAACATTAAGTGTGTTTAGTTTGCCTGAAGGGCTCATCTGAATAGGCAACAATCTCTTACCCATTATTTAAGTTTCAAATGATGTTGAATGAAAAATTTAGTCCTTTGTCCCTACGCATGTGTTCATAACTCTCACTCGGCCACTCACTACCTCCTCGACCCGCCACTACTTCCTCCACCCCTAACCACAACCACATCGGTTTACTCTTACTGGCTTAGCACCAGTGTTTTCAAAACCAGACCGGACCGGCCGGTCGGACCTCTAAGTCAGTTCAGATCATTTGAGATGACCGGAAATATAGCGGATCGGTGGTTGCGCCGCTGAACCGGTGGTCAGAATGGAAAAACCGGGTGATCGAGCCATATCTAAAAGGGTAGAACCAGAAGTTGTTTAAAAACTTTACTTCCTCGTGATCACCTACCAAATCACATCTAACATAAGCCTTCTACCTGTGATTTAAACTTCACGGTAAACTTCATTTCACTTATGTTAATCTAGGCCAGAAGCAGACCTATGTCAAGATAACCCCCCTTGGAAAACTTTGATAGTGTTCCTGAATCTGAATAAACATAATGACTCAGAGCACATTGAGCTATCTTCTTATTTTTCTGTCAAAAATAAAAATGGCGGACTTGATGATATTTTGATATTTCTATCAGTTAATGAAAGAGTCCGATGCACAAAAAATGCAAGTTGGGTCTTTGAGACAGTTCAAATCTTTTGATAATAACAAGTTTAATCTATTTTACCAAAGAAGGTCTACGGTTCGAGTCCGTATATTAATCGATGAGCATTGTTTAACTATTATGGTAGGTGGGGTGGAAGGATGAGATATGGACATACGGTGGCTGGAAGAGAAGAGAAAAGAGGATCCTCCTTCAATTTGTTTAACTGGTTATGGTTGGTGGGATGGAAAAATGAGATAGGGTGTGCAAGACATAAACATGGTCTGAACATATGAGCTTTTACCCTGATTACAAATTGTTTATTATGTTATTAAAATTTAGGTCTTTTTAAAAGGCTTATAAATATGGGCTGCAAAGGTTTACTACACATGTAAAGAATTATACTTTTTTATTTGTACATTTTAAAATTTAAATTAAATATTAATGATCCAGTTCTTAAATCAGGTTGAACCGGTTCAACCAGTGAACCAGTAGGACATCCGGTTCAATGTCCGGTTTAGTTATAAAAACATTGCTTAGCACTTACTAGTTCAAAGCCTTTCACCTACTTAAACATCTTATTGATCCAACACTTAATGATACAGAGGTTGAAAAAACAACCTCTAAAGTGATTTTCTTTCTTCAATTTGACTTAATTTTGACATTTATGAAACTTAATATTTAATATTTTTTATTCATTATTATCTCCTACTTCAGGATGAAAAAGTTATTTGTTAACAAATATATATACATAATTTTATTTACCCCATTTAATTTAAAAAAACTGTAAGTAGTATTAGAACGTGACTTTAGTGAAACATTTGAAAAACTTGGTTACTATGGAGTGAAGTTTTCAACAATCCGATTTCCCCATGTAGATCACCATGCATCCGACGTTTAAAATCTACCATTTCCGCAACCATTAAGGTTTCGAAACTTCTTTAAAATGTTTGCATTCATGAAAATATTTGGAATGTGGACACCTTCATCGAGTTCTTCGTCGTTGATTTCATATTGGTCTTCCTTTAACGAGGTCGTCGGAGAAAAGCTCGAGGCAGACGCAGGAGAAGAGGAGGAACATGGAGGGTGGTCAATAGTCGTGTTGCTAGAGAGAGGTGGATTTATAATTTCAGTATTGAACTTGTTACTCCTAGTAGTGCCTGCGAGAGAACTTCGATGAGTAGGTAGTGGGTGAATGTGTTCGCCTGAGTATGAAACAATAAAGATGTTTGAATTCATGAGACTTCGTTCCACTTGTTTTTTTGCCTCACAGGCCTTTGTTGTACTGCACCTGTAATAATTTCTGGAAAAAAATAACACTTTTTAACATACTTTGTCACCTTAATGTCGTTAGGCTAAAAGGTCTTCGGTATCATTTTTATTACTAATTGTTATTTAGTTAACAACCTTCTAAATAACAACCTTGGTTTCCGATGACAAATTACATTGCAAGTCTAATAAGTTATATGCCTTTGCAACTTGCAAGTATGCATACAAATGTAATTCGAAGAAGTCTTTTTTGAATCAGATTATAAAAACAAACTTGCATTCCCCTTAAGTTATAGCTTGGTAAGTAGAGAAGAGTTTAGAAGTTAAGAGTTCAAGGCATTAGAGTATTCACATCCCCTCCACTATTTTAGAGCATTCACAATAGCTTCCTCATTCCGTATTCACTCACAACCAATCGCAACCACATATTACATTAAAAATCATTGAAATTCCTCTCTCTTTCACTCACAATCACTTTCAACAAATATTAAAAAATAAATACAGTTTCCTGTTTTCCCATAAAAGATTCTCAAATAACCCCAAATATACCGATAAACAGTAGATTCCTCATTTTCTTCACTTACAACCACTTCCAACCCCATAAAAAACTATAGGGTTTTCTCTCAAAGAATTATACCATATAATATAACAAAAAAAAATCATACTTTTTCAAAATTTATCATTCATTTTAAAAAACCTTCCACATCCCCTCCACCATATTTAACTTGATCTTACTCACAAACACTTGTTTTATTATATTTCTCGTTAAAATACACTCACATTATTTTAATGGGAGTGAATAGTAGCTTTTTATATATAAAAAGCTAGAAGATGGATTTTCAAAATATAAAGATGAGGTATAAAATGGTAGATAGGATGTATGGTATTTTTAGTAAGTTTTTTTAAATTTTAGAGATGGGGGAAGGTTTGATGGAGGGAATATGAATGCTCTTATATATTAAAAAGCAAGTATTGTTTGTGAGATGAAATTAACTGTAGCTAACTGTCACTGTAGCTAACTGTCAACATCAGCTACAGTGTGGTCTTCCATTTTTCAATTTCTTTCTCAGATTCTCGGTTTCTTTCTCTCTTTAATCGTTCTCTCTCTAAAAGTAATACCATAATTCTTTCTCTCTCTAATAATCACCACTCCGCCTGAGAATAACCGCTACCAGAGGTGGAACACGAGTGCGGTGTTGGCGTGGTGGTGATGAATCTGGTAAGATATTGTGCCCCAAGACGGTTTCGTTTCTTAGAGAAGGAAACAAAGAGAGCTGCAGAGATGGAGAGAAACAGAAAAAAGTGCTTTTGCCGGCGGATTTCCCGAACATCTATTGTGGCGCCTGACTGTGTGCCACCGCTTGCAGCGGCGTCGGGTAAAATACTAGTTGTTGCTAATTAGTAGATATCAATGTCATCAACGTCGTTTGTCTATCCAAATTATTATCGAGAAAGTAATTAAAATTATATAAAATTATTATTATGATCTATAGTTAAATATTCCAATTCTAGTGATTGAAGGGTAGGGCTGTCATAACAGGTTACACGAACCTGTTATGATACGAACACGAACCTGTGTATAACAGGTTAATACGATAAGGAACATCTAGTAAAACATGTTAAAATGATAAGACACGATAACACACGACAAGACACAATAAGACCTGTTAAGACACCAATACAATAAGACACGAACACGAAATAGGTAAACACGAACATGACACAAAAATAAACATGTCTTAACGTGTCGACCTATTATAGACACGAAACCTGTTAAGACCAAACACGAAACCTATTAAAATCGTGTAGGTTCGTGTCAGGTTATCGTGTCCGTATCTGAATTGCCAGCCCATGAAAGGGTTTTTTTATTTCCTAAGTTCATGCTTCAACAATAAATATGTTCCTCAATGTATTGATGTGAAATTTGAAAAAATATTTTTTATTAATAAAAGAAGTTAAAGATACATAAATAATTAAATAGCAAAAAATATACCTTGGATAAGGGGAGCCTTTTATGGGCTTTTGCCCATATTTCCTCCATGCCCACAAATCATTTCTTAGCTGCTCTTGTGTAAACTGAAACACCCTCTTCTCTTGGTTTTTCCTACATGCGAAAATTTATTTCACATTTAATGAAAAAGCTCCAGAATTCAAACACAAAATCAATTCAAGAAAAAATTCAAATAAAAAGTTAATTCTCAAATTAGATTATAAGACCATGTGTAGTGATAAACAAGCGAAATTGGTGTTTTCCAGACATAGGCACTTTTAATCAAAAAATGATACATATTGGTTTCACCCCATTTCACATCTTCATTCATTACTCAAATATAATACATCCATATATATGTGTGAGAGAGTAATTTAATGGAGTGTTCCTTGAATTTCTCACAACTTGCCGCGTGACACAGACCACGTCAATAACCTTCACGAGCCCAACCACACGAGGGGGGGGGGGGGGGGGGGGGGCAAGTGTTTGGTGAAAAAGTCGCATGAAATGGTGCAACCACAACATCATTACGCATGGTCTAAGCAGAAACCTTAAAAGTCGACATAATTGTGGAAATTTATTTTCACTAAACAAATGATTTAACGTTTATTTTCACTAAACAAAATGATTTAACTACCTTTTTCTAGGTCGTGTGGATTGAGAACTGATGGAAAAGGAATGAGAATCTGTCAACATTGGTAACTGTTCGTCACATAATCCTTGATCACCATCGAAACCGATGGCAATGGTATCAGTGGAAGAGGTCTCTCCTGCAGTAGACAGTGGCTGAAGACCACACCCTGCTTTGTAAACATCCTCCAATCCACCATAAACGTTACCCGCCGTCGAAAATGCAAATGGGATGCTTTCGTTTCCAGAGGCTAAACTTTCTAGACTATAACAACCATCATCATAATCCTCTGAGGTGTTGGCGCTCACCGCGGCAGCACTCGTGGCTGTGCAGCTCCTTACCACCGCATGCAAATCCCATTCATCATCCATATTTACAAAAATATTTTATACCTTTTTTTTTTAATATTTTTTCGTCGGTCAAGAGGGGTGTGGTGTGGATGTATTGCGTGTATATGGGGTATATATAAGGGTTGTAATAATAATAATAATAATGCAATTATAGTGTTAAAGTGTTTATGCGATATTGGGGTTGACATTTTGCTAGAAAAAAAAAAGTCAAAAGGGGGCCGCTTTCTGCTTGGTTTTCACCAAGCCAACAATGCGATTGTATGTGTGCGTTATGGTGGGCATGGACCATCTCACAAATTGCAATATTTTGTAACAAAAGTCGTATTCTTTTGGTAGTTAATGTGATTGATATAAAAAGGTTTGGTATTTGCCTCTTTTTAAATACATGTAACTAGAGTTATTAATATTAAACAAGTCATTTCAGCATGTCATGTTAAGACTTTTAATTATAAATTCACACCTAAAAACACAGATATATGTAACAGAGTTTGTATTTAAGCTATATATCTCGACACTCATTTCTATTTTAACTTTCAAGTTTTGACAATCAAACGATTTAAATCTTAACATAAGATTTTCTTTGAAAAGTTTTGAAAATAAAGGGGTTAATCAGAGAGGTATAGGCTGATCATTTAGTCACATGTGTTTGCATATTTGACTTGAAACTAATCTAACCCGTTGAGGCTAATTATGTACCTACAAAGTTTGTGTCTATTAAAATTCATACCTGATACTGATACATGCACACCACTCTCCCTCTTTCCCACGTTACAATGCATTCCTTTTTCTTTGTTGCATTTTCCCTTTAATTCCTTTTCTACACTTATTTTCTCAATGTAATTGTGTGTTAGTGGTTAGTTTTTAAGCAGCCATAGTCTAAAGAGGAATCACGGCAGCTCTGATACAAATTGATACAAACCTAATCATTAATCAAATGGTTCAAAGAAAATAGATAGAAGCTTGATAAAATTTAGAGACTTTTGGAAGAGACTTAATTCATAATTAATTTTCATACCTAAACATCCCAATTAACAAACATGCCTATATAGGCTTAACACAATAGAGATAAAAACTAACCACTAACACACGATTACATTAGAAAATAAATGTAGGAAAATGTAACAAAGAAAAATGAATGCATGGTAACGTGGGACAGAGGGAGAGTGATGTGCACGTATCAAATACCCCCCCACCAGTGGTTCAGTTTTTAGTAGTGTTGCTTAATGGCTTAAGACTTTAAAGCTCTTATTTATCATTAGCGGCGAACCCAAAAATATTTTTTAGGGCAACAGTTAGAGGGTTTAACCGAACTTGTAAGGAATGCGGTCGGAATTTTTGCCTACAAGTTAGTGAAGTTACACTAGTTCTTTTCTTTTAAGGGGGGTCACCCGCCCGTCTTAAAATGTATGTAGCTCCGCCACTATTTATAATTGCCAATGAAAACTAAGGTGCTGTTTGTTTTTTCTGCAGAAAAAGGTTTGCAGTCTGCGGACCACATCTGCAGACATCTGCAGAAGAAGAGGTGGACCAAAGGTCTGCAGTCTGCAAGAAGAAGACTGTTTGTTTGTTAACGTCTGCAGGTTGCTGAAATAAACTTAAATTTAAATAAACTGAGTTTTACAGCAGTCTGGTGGTAGACGGTGGTGGTGGTGGTGGGTGGACCGTGGTGGTGTGGACCATGGTAGTGGGTGTGGTGGTGGACCATGGTAGTGGGTGGTGGTGGTGGACGGTGGTGGGTGGTGGTAGTGGTGGTGGTGTGGACGGTGGTAGGTGGTGGTGCACGGTGGTGGTGGACGGTGGTGGGTGGTGGTAGTGGTGGTGGGTGGACGGTGGTAGGTGGTGGTGGTGGACCGTGGTGGTGGTGGACGGTGGTGGGGGTGGTGGTGGTGGTGATGGACCGTGGTGGGTGGTGGTGGTGGACGGTGGTGGGTGGTGGTAGTGGTGGTGGGTGGACGGTGGTAGGTGGTGGTGGTGGTGGACGGTGGTGGGTGGTGGAAGTGGTGGTGGGTGGACGGTGGTAGGTGGTGGGGGGGGGGGGTGGACCGTGGTAGGTGGTGGGGGTGGGGGTGGACCGTGGTGGTGGTGGGTGGTGGTGGTAGTGGTGGTGGACGGTGGTGGGTGGTGGTAGTGGTGGTGGACGGTGGTGGGTGGTGGTAGTGGTGGTGGGTGGTGGGTGGTGATGGACCGTGGTGGGTGGTGGTGGTGATGGACCGTGGTGGGTGGTGTTGGTGCACCGTGGTGGTGGTGGGTGATGGTGGTGGTGGTGGGTGGTGGTAGTGGTGGTGGACGATGGTGGGTGGTGGTGGACCGTGGTGGTGATGGGTGATGGTGGTGGTGGTGCTTGGACCGTGGTGGTGGTGGACCGTGGTGGTGGTTGTGGTGGACCGTGGTTGTGGTGGTGGTGGTGGTGGTGGTGGTGGGTTGGTAGACAGTGGTGGACAGTGGTGGGTGGACGGTGATGGTGGTGGTGGTGGACGGTGGTGGTGGTGGGTGGGTGGTGGTGGTAGTGGTGGACCGTGGTGGGTGGTGGTGGACCGTGGTGGTGGTGGGTGATGAGAAGAGAAGAGGAGAAGACCTTTGAAGACCTTAGAAGACTTTGGTCCAAGTCTGCACCAAGAAGAGGTCAGGAAGAGCTTTTGGAGTGAAATGTCTTCCGAAAAAACAAACAGTCTGCCCGCCACAAACGTCTGCCCGCGTCTGCGCGGCGCAGACAAAAGAGGTTAGAAGTGCTTCTGGGAGAAAAACAAACACACCTAAGGCCTTAAATAATATATATTCAGCTTGTAAATATGCTTCATAATTTCTTTTGGCAGTGGCCCAGTAACATCGTTGTGCATTCGGGCCTACCTTGTAGTGGTCTGAACTTTTATAGATTTTCTCGAACTAAATCCCACCCTATTTATGACTAGAAGTGCATATATTGGTTATTTTCACTACTTGGTTTCGTGTATTAAAAACCATTTATGGATATTACTTGATGGCAAAATCGAGTATTATTATACTTGGGTATGGTTTCGTTTTCGATTCCAATTATTGTCCAAAAACCATACCCCGTGTATAGTTCTGAATCGAGTATGTAACCGGGTATTCCAATACACTATTTTCAGGTATATATTGAGAAACATGGTCCATAATTGTCGATTTTATGATGAAACTTTTTTCCAAGTCTTTTTCGTTCTTTCTTCTTTTTTCATAAAAACAACATAAATCAATATGGTAATATTTAAACAAATAACACAAAAAGTGCGTATATATTAGAAAGTTAAAATATTACAATAATATAAAATTAATAAACATAAAAACATAGATTTGTATATATTTTATTTTATTAAAAAACGGCTACAGGTATTAAACGATATAAATCGGGTACGGTTCCGGTTCTAGGTATTGAGATTCACATGCATACCCTATTTATACCCTATGGATAAGGTTGGTTCGGATTTCAGATATAGAATATATAGCTGGGTATTATAAAACCGGTTACAATTTTTTTTCCGGTTTCAGTTACATTTTTTGGTGCACCTCTATTTCTGGCAATCATTTTCTCACATGTCTAAAATCATAACATGTTATATGTATTTTCTATACAAGGTGGGGGTTACTATGGGTTTACAGCTGAACGGGTTCGAAAACGCTGTGAGGACGACATTGATGTCGAACAGGTGTTGGTTGGTCTCAAATGAATTTTCTGACGTTCAATATCAAAGGGTCGGGTGGCCGTGATAAGGCGACCAAGGTACGTAATTTAAAGCAGTCTTTTAATTTATCTTTTGTTGCTGTACAAGAAACGCAAATAGAAGCCATGACTGAGATCCAGATTAGACAATTTTGGGAGGGCCGGGCTGTAAGTTTGAGGTGATGAATGTTGTTGGCAGGTCAGGGGGGTTAATATCGTTGTGGGATGAGGAGGTGTTTAGCGTTGAGACGGTCAGGAAAGCACAAAATTATATATTGGTGGGGGGGTCGCCTCAAAGGGGAGACTGAATTGATGTGGGTATTAAACGTTTATGCTCCATCGGACCCGGGATTGAGAAAACAACTGTGGGATGACATTGAAGATCTTAAGAACGAATTTGTTGGGTGTTGGATTGCACTTGGCGATTTCAACGAAGTAAGAAACGAGGATGAGAGAGTAAATTCGGCTTTCATTATAAGCAATGCACTGGCTTTCAATGACTTTATAGCCAGAAACGGACTCGTGGAATATAATATGGGGGGGCGGAAGTATACTTACATGTCCTATGACGGTTCCAAGCTGAGTAAGCTGGACCGTATGTTGGTGTCATCGGATTTTATGTCAAGGTGGCCGGGACGCGAAACTCACGGCCTTGGACAGGATGTTTCGGACCATTCACCGTTAGTCCTTGTTATTGAACCCAGTCGATCTGTTGCGACACCGTTCAGATTCTTTAACTCGTGGCTTGGGAAAGAAGAACTGGATGGTTAGTGGAATCGGAGCTGAATGAAACGGTGGTGGCTAATGTTCCTGACGTGGAGCTGGCTATCCGACTTAAAAACATTAAAAAAACTTATCAAAGAATGGAGGAAAGGCGTTGTTATGGCTGAAAAACACGAGGTCTAAAGGAAGCTATTGCTGGTGCGGGCAACACTAGAAATCTGTGGCGGAAACCAGACAATTAACCGATCAGGAAATGGCCGAGTGGAAGGTGTTCAGAAAACAGATTCGACAATCCGAGTGGGACAGATTAAAAGACCTACACCAACGTTCTAGAGCGGAGTGGATTCTGAACGGTGACGAAACTCGGCATACTTTCACGGGATAATTAAGGGTAGGAGAAGGAGAAATCGGCTAAACGGGATTATGATGGACGGGGGTGTGGGTGACCGATTTATCAGTTATTAAAGAACGTGCAGTCCAGTTGTTCAAGAGAAGTTCCAAGAACCTTTGCCAGTGCGACGCGTATCCATGGGACGGATTCAAAAGACTGACCACGGTTGAGGCCGAAAACCTTATCATTCCCTTCTCTACTGTAGAAGTTAAAGCTGCGGTTTGGGAGTGCGGTAGTGAAAAGTCACCAGGCCCCGGATGGTTTTACTTTCGCTTTTATTAAGAATTATTGGGGGAAGTTTGAGTCGCATTTTATGAAGATTATGAGCGAGTTTTTCACACACGGCTCGATCAATAGTATGTGTAATTCCTCATTCGTAGCGATGATCCCGAAGGTAAATGACCCAATGAAGTTTTTCTGATTTCCGGCCAATATCTTTGATAGGGGTAATCGGTAAGGTAATCTCCAAGGTCCTTGCGGGTAGACTTAAAAGTGTTTTGGGTAGTATTATTTCTGTGGAACAATCTGCATTTGTGAAAGGTAGGCATATTTTTGATGGTCCGTTGATATTAAGCGAATTCTTAATTGGGCTAAAAAAATCCAAGATGCAAATGATGTTATTCAAAGCGGATTTTTGAAAAGGGCCTACGACTGCGTTTCGTGGAAATTTCTTATTAATGTTATGCACAACATGGGGTTTCCTTCAAAGTGGAAGCTATGGATAATGGGGATGTTGTTTACGGGTAAAGCGTCTGTATTAGTCAATGGTGAGCCGACTAGTGAGTTCTTGCTGAATAGGGGGTTGAGGCAAGGCGACCCCTTGTCTCCATTCCTGTTTTACTATAGTTATGGAGGCGCTCCATGTTGATGGTTTCTAAAACAGTTTTGGTGGGGTTTTTTCGGGCGTGAAGCTTCCGCATAACGGTCCAGTACTATCACATCTACTCTACGCTGACGATGCTATATTTCTTGGCTCATGGTCGGAGTCGAATGTAAAAAATTTGAATCGAGTGTTAAGGTGTTTTCAGCTTGCTTCTGGGCTGAAAGTTAATATCCACAAAAGTCAGCTGTTCGGTGTCGGGGTCTGTGATGATGACATCGACAGGCTGTCAAGTTGTTTGGGCTGTAGCGCGGGATATTTCCGGCAACATATCTCGGGCTACCAATGGGGGTTCCCATGAAGCGAATCGGAAGCTGGAAAGGGGTCATTGATAGGGTTAACGCGAAATTATCATATGGAAAGCGAGGACCCTATCTTTTGCGGGTCGACTTGTTCTTGTGAAGTCGGTGTTAAGCGCCCTACCGGTGTACTATTTCTCGCTGTTTCGGGCACCAAGGTGGTACTCAAGATAATCGATGGAATCCGAAGACGGTTCTTATGGGGAGGGGCTTCAAATTTTAAGAAAAAATTAGATGGGTGGCGGTGGGATAAAATTGTGAAACCAAAGAAGCTGGGTGGGTTAGGGTGGGAAATCTAGAAGATTTGAACTTGAGCCTCTTAGCTAAGTGGTGGTTGGAGGTATACAAGACATCTCCTAATCAACTGTGGGTCAAAACGATGGACGCTATACACGGTGGCGCTAGAGACGTGGCGGTTATCCCTCATAAAAAACAGAGTGTGGTGCTTGGAGTTCGATTGCGGAGCTTCAGTCGGTTATTATGAAGAAAGGAATAGATTTACACCAAAGGTTCGGCTGCACAGTGAAGAACGGTGGGTCGACACTTTTTTGGGGGGACAATTGGATACCGGGTGGGTTGTTAAAAGACAGATTTGCGGACTT